>JAQGAU010000501.1:0-27023 GCA_034698045.1 Paramacrobiotus richtersi
AAAAATCCAAAAATTTCCAATAGCCAGTCATCAGGACTTAATCGTCCTGTTGTAAGTGCCTTTACTAAGGCTTTGGCTACTGCAGTGCTATAATAAAGTAGAGGGTGTGTCCTCTATACTCAACAAAACTGGCTATTTTGTCCGCCCCGTCAATCACGGTACCGAAAGACCGGAAGTAGTAGAGGGCGCGTCCTCGATATTCAGTGATATTGGTTTATTTGTCCGCCCCGTCGGTCATGGCACCAAACATTGACAAATAAAGCGTGGAGTAGACTAGCCATTGAACCAATTTTCCCTTTCGCCGGTCCTCCAAGCGATTATGAGGAAGAAAGGCGACCGTACCGCAAAAACACTGAGTAGGCTAGAATGAGACTTGTGGCTTAATCGTTCAGAGTCTTTTACTGTTCTTCTAAGTGTGTTAAAAGTCAACACTGCTTGCGTTCTTGGGACACACATATAGCAATGTAATGCTACCACAGCTAGGCAGTGCAAACACTCTTGACCGCTGTCCACGTATTGGAATTTTTGTCGCTTGCCGGTAAAGATTTGTTGTAGGACTTTCTACAAACTCTGTAGGTTTCTTGCTAGCTTCGGTCCACCAGTGCCCGCAAACAGCGAGTGCACTTACCTAGTTTATTTATTGTGTATCTTTACATATCGGTAGAATATATTTGTTTCGATGCAAAACCCACAGAAAAACCCACTGATAATAATGGTTTACTATAGAATAATAAAAACGAGACTTTTCAAAATAAGCATTTTATTGTTTACCAAAAATGTGCGAAAAACGAAAACGTTTTAGTAATACGAGTACAGATTTATAACAGGAGTACTATGTACATACATACTTCGGTTTGACTCATACAGACTGATTGCAGAATAGGGCCTGCAGTCAATATTGGCGCTATACTATAGATATAGAAACAATGGACTATTGTTCTCTTAATTGCTAGCGAGTGGCTTCGGGTGAGCACACACGAAGTTTGCATACGGCTACCAGCCGTTTCCGCTTTTTACCATTAGTCTATGAGTCAAACCGAAGTGATGGTTTTGTAATGATAGATTTTAATAGATTATCCACTGACGTGGCTACCATGGTAGATACTCGGGAATACGCAAACACTGATAATAATTAGCTGTAATATTAGTAATAAATGGAGAAAATGGAGGAAAAAATGCAACGAATAAAAAAAAGAAATAAACATTAGTGACCGACGCATGACTGACAGTCGAACACACAACGAAATTTATCTGAGTCGAGTACGGTACACAAAAAGGACGTCCGCTTCGCTTTCGTTGAATATTTCAAGGTCATCGCGGGTTGATGGACAATCGATCAATGATCGTGAAATTTAGTATTTTGCGGGAAAAGAGCCCTAGTTCCGGTCTCAGTCTCTAGCGATATTGGGTCTACCATGCCCAACCTGTCACACCGTAGGGCTCGGGTCAGGCAGACATCCAAAGTGAATGATGAACAAAAAACGACTTGAAAGTAGATCTGCACGGTACACAGCTTACCCATTCGCCAGCTGAAATACGATGCCACTTGTTCCATTTGGCACGTGTTGTTCCGAAAAGGTGATACATCTTTGAGTTTGATCTTCAATTGATTTCAGAACACTTTGGATAAGGAATTTGTCTTGCGCGTCTAAAAACATAAATGCAGTTCGAATGTGAGAATAGCTAGTTTCACCATAAGGATTGTTCGTCGGATTGTGTTGATTATTCGAATTTCGATTATTCCGCCTTGTGACGTCAGCCCCGCACTGACTGGCCGCAGGCAAATAATCAGAATAATCAGCCACGCCCCATAATCCAAACAATCCATACTACCTCCCGACTTAGTATTCGATTATGATCAGAACTGACTTCTAAGCTACGACCAGCATAGAAACCACAGTTTTCCATCAGTTTCACATTTCTTGAAGTGCCCAACGCATTTTCGATTTCAAGTGATTTTTGTGATTGGTTAGCAGAGTTCGGCCCACTTTTTCAACAATCAACATAATCCTTTTCAGAAGAATTTTATGGTGAAGCTAGCTATTAAATATCTGCTTTGTTTTCATGCGTTTGCTGATTTGGGCTAACAAGTAAGGAGGGTCTTTGAATCAAACATCTGAAGTTCATACCTAAGCGGATCGCCGGCCAATCGAACTGTCGACAGAACGTCCCACAGGTCAGTAATGAAGATCGCTCTTCTCATTGAAGGTACTAAGTATACCTTTGTTTACGACAAGCACCGCGTCAATAGACGAAGTTACGGGCACGGTACAAGACAACAAGCAAAAACTGCGAGGCCGCTTCGAAGCAGCATGCGTTTTTGAAATGTCACCTTAAACGGCTACCATACGGAATTTCCGGAGAATCTAACCATTCATACTTTTTTTGTTGGATTCTCAAGCGCATATCATACTGCTTATTTTCCGTACTTTCAATGGGGTGAATAATAATAATAAGGGAGTTTATTGTCTGTCGGCACGGGACAAAGTCCCATCATGGCGTCGGACATACAGTACTTGCTTCGATCCGAATGTGCCCCTGCCTTTGATATAAGAGCCCTCGCGGTAGACGGTGAAAGCTCTCTGATTTGAACTCTTCGTGTTGCACCTAGTGAGGATCTGGCCATGGTTGGGGACGTCGTGGCTGAGACTACTCAAGGACGAACTACCGGGACACCATTATTAACCGTACGAGCATATACGAGTAGATGCTGCTACATACACGATTACTTACAGAAATCTTCATGAATCTCATATGGTATACTGTGGTTCCGAACTGGCCACATTCTTGGGTCTGGTCGTCCTGAAGATACGAGCTTGTCATATGGAACCAAACAACGCGATAGTTGATATACACACCGGTCGCAACGGCACGTTGGTCACCAGTCACCAAAGCAATGGGACTAGCCACTGCTTCGTAAGTCATCTGGTCACTGCCATACAGTATGTCACCGTGGAGTAGGTGACCGATGCTGCGTTCAGACAGCCGCTCATTCAACGTTTCCTCGTCAATATGATCTTTCCAGTCTGAAGAAAAGGTCAACCCCAATCTCGTGGATATACTACATGCTCGCTACAGGGTAGACTAGTGAGTTACAAAAGGGTAACCAAATTCAACTATGGAAACTGGAAACTTGCCAGTTTTGTACACGAATGTGTTACTCTCAAAAAATTTTCGGGATAGCACGCTTGTCGTATCTGGTATTCTTTTACGAGGCTTTGCAGCTACCTGAGGGAACTTCAGGACTATCATAGTCATCGTATTCCATGTCCTCGGGATGGCCGTACACATAAAACAGCAGCAGCGAGAGCGCTAATGCGATGCGCATTGTCCAGTAGAAGACTAGAAGTATGTACATTATACTTGTATTAATACTGTGCACCGCAGTTAACTAATGCAGAATCCTTCGATCACCCTAAATCAACGCAAAAATGAGCGTAACAGAAGTTTCTGAGGAGAGAATCGTTGTAATGATGATAATAATCTTAAAGACAGCAGGGCTTAGCCAGCAAAAATAAATAGCGGCAATGACTGCCGTTTCGACGCGTATATGATTAATATAAACAAACACATTCCGTTTGAATTCGCCTTTATCAGAGCCATCGGCAAGCGGTGATATCGCCGTCAGCAATCTTTCGACGACGAGTAACTAGCGCGTGGGAATACGCTGCGCTGTTTATCCAAAAGATGTTCCCGCTTGGCATCGCGAATTTTATGCGCAAAACAACACTCGAAAGCTTCTATTGTACAGATGAAGTTCGCCCAAAAGAACGGCGAAAATTAACTTTTAATCCTGAATTCGCAAGCAAGCGCAGGCGCGCATACCTAATACGTATGCGCGTTATGCATATAAGGCAGTGACCAATATCCCAAAGCCGATTACAATCATATGCCCCAGAATGTCAATAGTCATAAGCGGAAACGTCTAAGGCAAATGAATATATGAAAAAGCAATAAACAACTTCAGAGCGTGATTTTAATTTCGAGAACAGGAAGCATCTTCTCGCTTTTTTGTATCTCGCACGATTTAACAGCCACCAGTAGTTTGTTCCTTTCTGGTACGGAACTGGCAGAAACTAAAAGTTCTTCTATCAGTGTTTCCTTCGACACTACGCAGATTTATGTTTCCATTCCAACAGAGCTTCTTTATTCCTTAGGTAGTTCCGATTTCGTGGACTGAAGTGAAAGCACCTCTTCAACAGGTCCCGTTTGTCGGTTATCCGAATGGCTTGCATTCCAATCTGAATAAATGCCAGCACAACGACTACAACCGCTTTAATTCCGTAAGGTACCGGATGCAAGGCAACAGCGATACCGACAACCACAATTGTTGTCATCAGACATTTCAACATCCGGCTGCCACAGCCGCTGCCCAACACATCCACCAACTTGATCTCTTTTTCATCACCGTTGACTAACTCCAACAGAGCAGAAAACACCCAAATTACGTTGAATATTAGCAGCCACGATGCACTCGCGTTGTACAGCGCGAATGTAATCCACATTGCGCTTCTTACACCGGATTCGTTGGTGAAGTAAATGTAGTGAGTCCCACTTTCTGCGTGCCCCAGGAGTGTGGCAAGACAGGTCACAAACATTGTTGGAATATTACGGAAATCTCCGATGATTGCAAAGTCGCTGACATTACAAGAATTCCCGGCTAAGATAACGGATACATAAAGTATGGTAACAAACGACAGCCACACCATACACTGGGATCTTTTCCCTCTGGGTACGTTCTTCCGGTATAGTGCTGCACTGCAACGGCACTGTTTACCGTGAATGCCGATCATCAGTGGGACCAGCGCATTGTAGAGATGAAGCAATACGTAGATGTAGAATGGTGTGTTCGTGCCAAAGATTGCGTGGATCACTGTGACAACGAATTTTTTGTTCAAGCCTATCTGATAATTCATCATGAGCAGGCATAATGAAGCTCACTTTTTTGTAACTTACAGAAAGTGTTCAGCAGGATCAGAAGCCCAGCCACGGCTAAATGTAGATGGCCCATCAAGTCCAGCGTCCATGCAGCCACAGCCATTTCAGCAGCTTCAGGTGGCGCATTCGTGCGCTGGCAGTATATCAGCAGTCACGTAGCAAAGGTCACGTATTGCACTATGTATTATTTTGTAATTCAGTCTACCAGAGAACTGGCACTAACAAGTTGCATTAACCAGACTGTGCAACATGATGCAGCAACGCAGATAACTGGCAGTCTTCGCGACACGAACTGCTTAGATTTTCTGCATTTGTTGCATTTCCCAAATTCAATAGATCGAGCACTCCAGAAAATCAAGCAGTGGCGGTGCTACGGAAAGTCACTCGTTCCACTGAAGCCACGTGCCAAATGAGCAGGTTTTAAAATGGTGGTTGGAGCCGGTAGCAGAAATAAAGCTGTTGTAATTGGAGTTCTGTGCCTGGCGTACCATTTTATTAACCGCCTTGTAGGTGTCAATTTTGCATGGGAGTACCGTATTGATTGTGCCATGATTACCGTGCGAAAGAGAAGCATTCGATGCTTGGTGCATTGTGACGACTCCATAATAACCGGGTACACCATTGTAACGTCAGGGGAAAATTTGTCGATTCAGATAAATGCATCCCAGTTACCTGATATAAGTATTGTTTGCTACGTTATTTCTGGTCTCATTCACTGTAATCAGCTCTTCTTATTTTAAAATCAGATGCTGTGGAATCTGGGAATATGCATAAGAAGAGTAATGTCTCCGATCGGATTTGATTTGAGTGTGTTTTTTTTAGACAATGCCCTCGAAAGTTACTACAGACACAATAAACTTGTTTCTTTATCGACTTCACTATCTGTTTCAAATATAGGAAATAAACTTGCCATACTAAAGCACACAAACGAATGACCAACACATTAATTTGAATCATAAACGATAGCTAGGTGTCGCTGCGCTGTAAACTAGCGCTTTGAATCATGCACAGAACGGTATGTTAAATTCATTACCTTGTCACGTTTAGTGGTATTGTAGTCAAGGTCACCATATATTGTAGATCTTATATGCACCGTCATGACTACGGAGTTCGTAATGACCTTCGTAATATATTGACAGCAACAAGTTACAACCGCAATACTAACAGACAAAGCTGGAAAACACCGAAGTGTTAATGCAGAGACGTAATACGCATCCGGATAGAATGAGATTGTTAACAGTAAAGCGTTAAACTTTCGTTTTTTATACTAATCGGTTTTTCCTACATTTTCGTACAACGGTTATAACATCGATTGGATACAGTTGGTTTATGGATTATGAATTAGTTATCCATCATTTGTCCAGTAAGGATCGAGCCACTGCCTCTGGCTGACTCATCCCTATAATAATTTTTCCTCCATTGTGGTGTTATCAGCGTTTGGTGGTGTTATCCTTTCCTGATGCGTAATGCACAAGCATGGTTGTTGTGGAATGTGATGAGTGCATGCTAGCGTTATTGCGCCCATATGCCAACAATTTTCACCGTGAGGTCCTTATCGGAAGACTTCAGTTGAGTAGATATTACAGAAATTAGTCATTGCGTCGCTTTCAAATAGCCTTATCGCTTTCAGATGTTTGATTTTGTCGGGGGTTGATCATCTCGGAAACTTCAAGTGTCGTACGTACACTGTTTTAACAAAGCACTCGACGGTAATCGTAGCTGCTATACCGGTCGCACTTGTTCAGTGATTTGTTTATATTTATATATATATTGTGATACCTGCATATTTCCTGTAACGAAATCATGGCGAAATCGTTCGGTAGCACGTGCACATATCAAAACGATGTGAATGATCGAATTGGTAAAGGTGGTTATGGAGTTGTTTATAAGGCAACCCTGAAAGAGCGCGGTGACTATTTGGGTGATGATACCGTTGCTGTCAAAGTTCTGTTTCGGGAAAAGAGCAAAAATAATCCGCACGGAGCACACCATCCCGAAAAAGCCGAGGAAAGGGTTGATTACGATAGTATCAAGTGGACATCGTTGCTGGAGCTTAAGCACGAAAATGTTGTGTTGCATCACAAAGTGACTGCTGTGACATCGCTGCATATCGAAATTATGATGGAATACTTCCCAGGTTTGCGCTTCTATTGCGCCACGTCCATAAGCTGAAACAAACTTTTTGTGCACCTTTCTGTATTTTCAGAGGGTGATCTAGCCGCCTTTACGAAAGACGTCAAAAATCATATTTTCAGCGCCGGAATAGCATACTTCGGGCAACAGATTGCAAATGGATTACATTTCCTGCATAGCAACAACGTGATACATGGTGATATGAAGCCGCAAAACATACTGATGCGGCGCATCGATTATCGGCCGTTGGCGGTTTGACAAGAGCACAGGGCGTACAATCTACACATTGGAGATCTGGAGGACCGAGTAATCATGCGGTATAACTCAACCTGCACGAAAGATATGAAGGATACTTGTGGAACAGCTCGCTACATGTCACCGGAAAGGGTCAAAACAATGGTCGGTCAATCTAGCTTCACCCCAGGAAGAGCCACAGACATCTGGAGTCTCGGATGTATCATACTGGATCTAGCTGATTTCCATACCGGAAACACAGAAAAGTGGCTAAAGCGGAAAAGCAGCTTGGATCGTCCAGTTCGAGTGGACGACATGGATAAACTTGCGGTTTTATTCCGTATCGCACAAGACCACGTTCCAGTTGTCAATCAATCCGTTCGTAAAGATATCGTTCTGATAATTGAATTGTGTTTGCTCGAAGAACCAGGCAAGCGACCGTCAGCCGGAAACCTGCTAGAAATGCTGAAAACGACTTGCACTGACCTTGAAGCTGGTAAGTCTGGAATCCGTTCAGTATAATAACGGTAAATAACCTAAACCGCCTCGACAGTTTAGGTGTTGATCAACTTGATCTGTCTTCAGCAGTTGATTTATGCTTCTATTAAAGAAGCATTGGCTAAAATAAATGTATTTCCAGAATGGGCGGGCGTAATCCCTTTGGATTTAGTTCGAGTCATCGCCACCGGGGCTGCCGGGAGAGTATACGAGGCAGAGCGAAACGACACAAATGAGAATGTTGTAGTCAAACGCATTTCGCCTGACTATTCCATTCTTGAACATGAACACTCTGTTTGGCTAGGCCGTGTTCACTCACGATTCGAAATAGTTAAGGCTTTGAATCATCCGTGCTTGGTGCGCTGTTACCATGGCCAAGTTTCCTTGCTAAAATGCAGTTATGATCCTTGTCCATACTATGACATTGTTATGGAATCTTGTCAAGGTATCCATAATGCGGGTATATTTATAAAGACAATTATAAATTGTTTTAACGAAACTGATTACTGCTGCAGGAGGAACACTTCATGGACTCCTTATGAGATTTTCGCTTCCGCCACAACTGCTGCAGAAATGGACTCGGCAACTGGTAGAGGCCGTTGCCTACTTACATGATCAGCGCTGCATCCACCGGAACATAAACAGCGTCAACGTCTTATTGTCGTCGACTGACATCAACAACTGCAACCTTAAGATTGCCGGTTTAGATTTTCTAAAGCGGTTACGGACAGATTCAACTATGGAGAACGAAATCTCATCGAATAAGGGTGCGGTTTACTTTTCGTCGCCCGAAATGATCCGTGGGGAAAAATTTGTAGGGAGAGAGACCGATATCTGGAGCCTAGGGTGTGTGGTTATAGAAATGGTGACAGGTTGCTTTCCACGGTATTTCAGGGAAGAGGATAACGGTCATTTCGTCGAGGTCACCCCGCATTTACCAGTAATGTATGTCATTGGGTCCGGAGGAGCACCAGCGATTCCGAAGAAACTTCCGCATCAACTTGAAGATTTCATCGAGAGATGCATTGTCCGTAGTCCCAAAGAAAGATCTTGCGCAGCTGACTTGAGAAAGCACCCGTTTCTAACCGCCAGGGAGACGGAAATTCAGCAGTGGGTTTTACCTCCCCGGCAAGCCGAAAGAGCCGATAGCGACGGTAAGAAGAGCGAAGAAAATGACGCTACTGATGATTCGTCTGCTCTCAGAGGTCTCAAAAGGAAAAACGACAGTACTGAGGATGACAAGAATATCAAATGATTCCATAGTAAAAGGGCAGTCTTGATTCTAACAGCTTTTAATGGCTTTGAAGCATTGTGCAGCAATAACGCTTATTGATGTTCTACATTTTTAGCGTATGCACGAGTATCTATCTATACTTCCAACCTTGTTCAAGCATAATGTCAAAATTCACGCGAAATGCAGGGTATTCATATGAATAAAAGCAATACTACAAACGAATATCGTTCTTCGTCTTCTTGTCACAAATTACAATGTTCTGTCTGTTCTGCATGAAGACCTTAAAACAATCCATCACAGAAAAAAGCTCAGTCAACAATAACAAAAATAAAACAGAAAAACAAAACTGATCCGTACCAGCCGGATCAAACCATTCCCATCACAAAAACAAATCTACAAAATATCAAGAACAAAATTTTTACACAGAAGATCCATCCGTAGAGAAGTTTGGCGTCCAAATGCACACTTGACGGTCTTTCTCCAGACCACCAGAGGCAATACACGGCGAAAAGGGATGACAGGCCGTCGATATGACTACAAGCACAAACTCAACTACAGGTAATTCACAATGCGAAGAAAATTATGTAAAACAAATTGTGCAAAAACTGAAAATTTTCAACGCCTGCTTTTACGTAATTTGCATCAGTATTCCAATCTCTAATATTTTCAGACTATTCGCTGTGAAAATTTACAGCGCCATTGTAAGCTAAACACAACTAGCAATCGAGCTTATGATTTAATTTTTAAATATTCCATATTACCAGCGATTTTTCCCAATAATTTTGTTTTTTAATTTCCAATTTTTTCTTCTCTAAATTTGATCACTTATTTGTGCACGAATACAAGAAGTACCGTGCACTAAAAACGTCTACTAACCGGCATCGGTGTGGGCCTCCAATGTGTGCAGAATCCGCCGCGAAGTGACATCCCAAATATAAACCTAAAAAATGTTATATCGTATTCGATTCATCAGTTAGCTCTTAATTCAACAATATTTTATTATATTTGTTTATAGGCAATAAATTATTTCTTGTTTTGTGCATTACCGCATTTATATATTTTTTTATCTATGTTTCTTGTTTATTTATTACAGCTGTTAATTTCTGTTTATTTAGTTTTATCATCATTATTCGATTATTTCATAATATTTTAGTTGTTTATGTTCAGCATTTATCCCTTTTGTCAATTACCGTATTGATTTATTTGTTCTCTATTTTAATATTTATTTACTGGTGCTATTATTTTTTATTTTTTTATTCTGATTATCATTATTAATTTTCATAGTATATAAGTATTTATTCATATTCAACATTTGGTCCTTTTGTGAACTCCTGTATTTATTTATATTTATTTATATGTTTATCTATTTCTATTATTTATTTATTGGTAATATTAACTTTTTCATTTTTTTTATTCTTATTATCATTATTTCATAATACTTTATTATTTGTTCATATTCAACATTTATTCCTTTTGTGAACTACTGTACATTTATTTACATGTTTATCTATTTTTATTATTTATGTATCGGTAACATTAATTTTATTTGTTTTTATTATCATTATTTATTATTTTACCTTATGATCTTCTGATCCCGACACAATCCAGGCGCCGGTGCCGCTGCTGCCACTAAACGTAAGAAAACTGGAAGAAATGCAGTATGTATCATTCGCATGGCCCTGGTAGATCTTTTTGGCTCGGTTCCGCAGATAATCCGTCATCTTAATTGTGCCTGGAAATTATAACATGCTGTGCAACAAAAATATTCATCGAAGCTAAAAAACGGTAGATTATTCACACAACAAAAGTCGCAAAATAAATTAAGTTTATTATCATTTATTCTTAATGACTAACGCTACACAGAAAAAAACAAAAACAACACAACAATTCCGACCAAATGTGCAGCGTAAATACGTAATAAATCATCGCATCAAAATTCCCAATTTTTGTTCAAAAACTTCTGATAGAAAATTTTTAAGGAAAATTAATAGTTTTAATGTTTTTTTATCTTTCACTGGTGCTAATAAAAAACTACTGACGTGTTCGGTTAACCAAAAAAATACAAATCAGTTTCCGGAAAAATTAAAAAAATAAATACACCGAACAAAAAAAAGTGAAATTCTCAAAACAGTAACTGCAAAAATCAATAACACCAAGAATAAATAATCCAAAAAAATTCAAACAAACATTCGTTTTTTTAATATTAATTGATTTTAATTCTGATGTTTGATTCTTTTGTAAAATCATTTTAATTTACTGGAATTATTCCAAGCAAGAACAAAATCCGAAGGCACGTAGATAACATAAAAAATTATAATAAATAAATAAATACACTGCATTTCGCACAGAATACCGATAAATCCCTTAAAAATAAACAAAAAGTATCACATACCATTCATATGCGACGCGAGAATGTACCGTCCATTGGGCGCGAACGTGGCACACCCCACGGGCGTGCTCTTCTGTTCCACCAGGGTTTTGAGGAGATTCCCGGTGGACACATCCCAAATCCGACACAATCCATCAGTGCTGGCCGTTAGCACAATACTGGCATCCCGGTGAAACTCCACCGACGAGACGGGCGAGAAATGCGCCCGCGTCACACTGCGGACCGCCCGCCCACTCCGCACATCCCACAACATCAGCGAGCCGTCTTCACCGCCCGTGGCGACCATATTTCCCTGTCAGATAGTATTCTTCATCATAGATAGGATTTTTCCAGTTTGTATTCTGTATTTACGATAACTGCTCTTTTTACTGGCAGTTCCGTACTATTATTATGAATTACACTATTATTCAGATTCTCTTCTATTAATTTTGATAAATTTCTCAACTGTTTTTGATGTCTGTTTTTTTTTGTTATTTTCTTATCTTCACCGCTGTAATATATGATATTTTTTCAACATTCACGTTCTCTCTTCCTTTTTTATTAGATAAATTTTTCGTTTGTTTTTTGCTGGTTCTATTTTTTTGCTTTCAGAACTGCTCTTATAATTTAATATTATTTTTAAGATTCACTTCTCTCTTACTTTTTCATTGAATAAATTCCCCAGCTGGTTCGTTTGTTAACCAGCTCACTGAATCCCAACTTAATAATAGTACCAAACTTTTGTCCTTTTAGGAATCCCCAATTATTGTTTCATGACTTCCAAAAACTGCTACTAATTCAAAATGTGTAACATATTATCATAACAAAAATGGAAATTATGCATTTATATCAAAACTCATTGTGAAGCCAGATTTTTATTGCAACTGCATTTGACATTTCCTCATCTGGAATTCTTCATCGTAAATACTGTTATCGTTTCAAAAAAAAACTATCGAAAACCTTTTCACATCGGCGATATTCATTAATCCAGAGTGAACCGAGTCGGCCTGTTCAAGGATGGTTAAGCCACTGTTCTACGACATCCCGCACAACTACCATGCTAAATGAACGCAGCGAAAAAAACTCTGAACACCGCTCCATCTCATTGTATGACACTAAACAAAAAATCAAAAAAAATATTTTCAAAACAGCGTTCGAAAATAATCTTAAAATCAGCTTGTGCTTTAGTAAGAAAAAATCACAACATCAGGAGAAGATCTGATCAAACCCCAGAGAGAATACCTATTAGAGAAAAAGACCGTACAATAATAATTATTATGACAGGCAACTGCGCTAAAATAAATAAACTGCAATGAAAATTATGCTAAAAAGTAATTACATCAACAAAACACAATCAGCAGCAAGCAAAACAACCACAAATAAAAATAAGTAAACTTGCAAGATTAGGTATGATTACAATGGATAAACATTCCAATACATGATAATCCATACCACATATAAATCAATACAAATTCTAAGTAAATATATTACACTAACCCAAAATAATACAAACCACAGTAGCCCAAAAATTAAATAAAACTAAACCAAATAAAATTATATGTCAATAAATAATTCAAAGAAGCAGAACTAATAAATTACAAACATGACTTAAAAATACCAGCGAAGAAAACAATTATCAATACCTGAATATTCCAGCCACAGCTAAACACACACATGGTGTGTCCCTTGAGCGTCCCAATCTTCTTGACACTGCTGGCATCCCACACCTTCCCTTTACAATCATCCGCCACCGTGAGAAAGTACCGTCCATCACCGCTACATCGGAGATCGTTAATGCCTAATCCGTGACCGATCACCTACAATACTTCAAGTATTAAGTATTTAGTATTAAGTATTAATGCAGCGCGACAATGATACAAAACGATAACTGCACGAGCATATATAAATAAAACTATCAGAAATGATTCTAATATTACAAACAAAAAAAGAAAAATATATATGATAATACAGAAAATTCGGGACATAGAAAAAGAAATAAAAATTTCAAATTATACCCAGTTTCATAAATTTATTTCAATCAATTTATTTATTTTTTTATCTCTTTCGCTTTCAGAAAAATTGTATTGTAATTCCTTTTACCTTCAGGCAATGCATTATTATTTCTGCCATCTAAGTTCAATACTCATTTAATTCGTTTTTTTCTCCAAAAAGATGATTTGACGATCGTTTTGCGTCAAAAAGTGATCCACTTCCAGCACCACTGAAATCACCAGTACGGTACAAACCTCCCTAACCCTCACCTGCTTCACATTCCTCCCCTCGGCCACATCCCACACAATCAAATTCCTATCAGCTCCCGCACTCAACAGCGCCTTCCCACCCGGATGAAACCGTACAGCGGACACCCCTCGTGTATGCCCCGTCAGTTTCCGACAGGTCCAGGGGGTCTGCGGAGTCAGGGGGGACGCTTGGGGCGCGGGGGGTCGCAGAAGTGCCCGCGGGGTCGCGGCGCGGAACCCCGTCCCTGGGACGGAACGGAGGAGGATGGAATCGGGTGGGGGAGTGGGCTTGGTGCGTAGTTTGAGGCGCGGGATGGTGGGGGCCTGGGGGATGCGGAAGGGGAGCTGCATGGGGATCTCGGGGCTGAGGGGGCGCTCCGTGTGGGGCCCCGGTTGGGTGGACATTGTCGGGCATGGAGGTGGATTAATCAGTAACTGCATACGTTGTAGGATAATCAGGACGTTAAATTATCGAACAGTGCCTGTTTGGTGGCAAGAAATCCAGCAAACAGTCCGCTCAGTAAAAACGGGATAATGCCAAATGGTGAAATTCAGGTTGGGTGAAAGGCGTTATACCGTCACGCTCGCTGAAAATGTACGAAACTGCATAATTTTTTATCGCACGAAAATGTCGACATGCAATAATAACAAATTCTACGGATAACGAAAAAAATGAAGACTGCAAAAGGACCAAAATCTTCGAGAAAACTCAAAAGTTGGTGCGACGAAGAATTTTCATCGATGATGAATGCCTTTGTTGCAACTTGTCGGATGGGCCCGTGCCGAGCTATGCCACAGGCCTGTGGCATAGCCTGGCGAAATTGACCCCACGATGCACATCGTGATAAAGTACGGTACCTGACCTGGGCATTCTGAGGCCTAAAAGCGCGCTAACGTTTTTGATTTAGATTGTGTAGAAAAGTAATGCAAAATATTCAAAATCTGTCCTTCTTCTACTAAATTTTATTTAATGTTTTGTATAAATCATCAACTGCTACATAACTTACAATGTCAGTGAAATATTGCAACCGAATAAACTGCACAATAAAATGCGCCACTGAAAAATTAAATCATGCAGTAAGTTATTATTTTAATTAACTGATTATTTAGCACTTCTTACAACAGTTAATACATACTGTTCGCGATTAAAAAAATTCTTGTTGTTACTGAAACCTTTTCCAAATCGATATTATTGACTTTAGAGCTAGGCGCATGCGTACTACAGAATCCGGAAGCAAATTAGAATGCGTAAGCCACTGTTCTACGACATCTCGCATAACTGCATTAATGCAAAGAAAGTTCATGATGAATGAATGAGACAGTCCTCGCTTCCACCATAGTATTACGGTAGCAGTGCAGTATTACTATTAAATTATTATTATTAGTATAGCATCATTATTAAAAATTATCATTATTACAATTATTATTAATAATATTAATAATATTAAAAATAATCTAGAAAGTAAATAAAAATTTTATGATATTTGATAATACCGTACGTAACTGATTTAATCGATTCATATTGATCTGTTCTGTGGCTGCTGCAGTAACAAAATGCTAATTAGCGTGAATATTGTGTTTATTAATATCGATCCAGGCAATACGGATCGCAATACAATACCCACCATTCTTTTCTTTGTTGCCCTCACCGAACGATATAGCCGGGTAATTAATTATATATAAAGTGACCTTGGTTGCACGCAAATTAAACGTCTTATTGTTAACTTCATTTGCACATAATAGTATTATACAAGCATTTAAGAGTCATTAACAGCTACTCATTTATTACATATCATTTACATAAGACAAGCCTGACATTCCGACCCGGACGTTTTTGATAACAAATCCACTGATAACACTTTTACCGACCATGCATTTTCACAGTAATCGCTGGGGATTTATGTACAATTCCAATGAAAATTGCTTCTTGAAGACTGATCCCTGACCTAACATATTGATTCATCGAATTATTTAACTACTCAAAATTCGGATATAAACCGCTGTTAATCGGTCTTTAAAATCAGATCATAGTTCTTTGAGTTTTTGCACTGTGCAGACGGACGTTTGTAGAGAACTGTTATTAGTCGCATTTACTGTGAAGCATTCCTGTAAAATGTTTCGATTTCTGTGCCTTTTTGCCGTTCTCTACACTGTCACCGGTGTTCCGGTCAGTTTCCCCTTTCCCACCTTTAAGCCATGGGGACCCCTCTTTCCCGAGGTATGTACGGATGTTATGATTGAATTTTAGTAAATTTATTGGCTTCATAAATGTTTCGGATTTGTTAGTGTATGTACATATGTAACTTTTCCGAATTAGTAGATTATTGTAAATAATATGTACGAGTATTAACTTCCTATGAATTGAATTGATCAGCAGACCCACTGAATGTATTACAAAATATTATTGTTTTACTGTAAACTTTTTACAGGTTTATATAATGATATCGTAATTATCGTTAGATTAATTAATAAATTGATTAGATTTATTAATTAAATTTATTAATTCGTTATTACTGAAAATAAATTAGCAATAATTTGTTGTCAATTTATTATTATTTAATATACATTTATTATTTAATTATTTCTATTTATTATAGATTTGTTATTTAATTTTATATTGTTAGATTTAATTTAGCCTTTCGATTACTCTGGGTTTCATGTCATGCGATTTTGTTATCCTTTCGTTGTTCCATATTTTTGATGCATTTTTCCTGTTATTGCACATATACATTAATTTTATAGTCAGAATTCTTTACGTTTTTTTATCTTATCTCATTGTTTTCCAGGTCGTCCCACCGGAAGTGAACCCCATCACCAGTGACAACGTTTGCGCGGTGCTGTACCACGAGAAAAACTTTGCCGGCAAGACCATCACCGTCGAGAAAGGTCACGACGCACCGTTCGCCGCGGAGGACCAAGGCCAGATGCGCTCGGCCGTGTTAGCACCGGGATGCACTCTGCAGACCTATACCCGAACCGCGCAGGGCTCTCAGACATGCAGTACCGCCTTGGCAGCTGGAGGGGATTTTGGCTACTTTAACACCCAGTTTAGCTGTCAGAATGTTAAATGCTTCTGTGTTAACCCAAATGCACGTGTTGCGGGGTTTTAGTCGACAAGTGACGTTTTTTGTGGCTCCTCGTTCTAGAGTTGTGTATCCGAGAAACAGTACGAGATCAATATCTCGTATGAGATCAATAAAAAGCAGAGATTATGGTAACAGAAAGGCCAATATATTGTTAAATAAACAAGTAAATAAACAAACAAGCAATCTGTAATAAATAATAAATTAACATTAAATTATAGCTAGTTTACATTAAGTAATAATCAGTAATAAATCTATAAAAAATAATTAATAAATAACCCAATAAATAATAAATAACCCAATAAAAAAAGTAATAATGTTTAGTAGTAAATTCAGGAATTCTGAACACTCTCGAGCGTGACAGTTTTTGTTATAAACTTATCAGTTACTTGTGTTACTTCTGTTTGTTATCAGTTACTTCTGCTATCAGCACGGATAGCATGGTGTATTTGTGTATACTACAGCTAACATATATCTGCATACATTTTATTATAAATTCTGTCCTCTATGCTTCTTACTATCAAATGAATGGGAACTTATCATGCGACATGAAGATCCTGACCACATTCCAAACAAAAGATCTTTGTTGAGTTACTACCGATACCAAATGTCACACTGACCGATAAATACACAAATGAGTACGCTAAATACGTATTTGTCTACCAAGAAGTATCAAAACATTATTGTCTAATTATTCAAAAAGGTCAAAGTCAACCAACCACCAAGAAATAAACCTATTCAGATGTACGATAAACATTCGATAAGATTCTATTGTCTGTACGTCAGTTGTCACCAGCTACACATTCTGCTGTCAGCCAGACGATTTCCGCATTTAAAAACTAGTAGCCATTCATCGCGGGTTGTCAGAAGTTTTCCCTTCGAAAATAAAATGGCTCTTTTCAGCGTGTTCCTCCTGTTGGCCCTGGCATCCACTGGATTGACCGCGCCGTCTAGCAAAAACGGCAAGCCAGCGATCGATCGAGAATGCACGTTTTCACCGGTCCTTTCGGCTGATCCGTTGGCGTGCGCAAAGGTCACCCCGGTCCAGGAGGAAATTACTACCCAGGATGAAGAGCCGATTTTGTTTGAAGGGGATATTGCCGGGATAATTGGGCCCGGAGATACCATTGCGGATCTGGTAAGAAACATTGTATTGTTTGGCATAACTGCAAATAATTTCTGTGAAACTTACTATATTCATCATAGAAATACTGCGCTATTTAATGCCTTTTCTTGCCGATTTAGCGATAATATTTTATTAGGTTATTTTTACTATAAGATTGTTACGCAATAAATACAGACACAATGTTTTATTACAATGTCATATCGAAAATAAGCGAACATTTTCTCGGAAACAACGTAAAGGTAACTCTCGTTGACGTACTTTGTTCTTTTATAAAAGTCGACCAAAAGTCGGAAAGAAAGCATGAGATAAATGTTTAAACAAGTTTTTTCGTTTGTTTGTTTGTTTGTTTTTCGCTAAAAAGTTATTAAATATCTTACACAGAATTAACGGATACTGACTGTATAGCTAGTGTAGAACCGAATTTTAACAGCTTCAGTAGGCCTACTGTATGTAAGCACTGTTCTGTCTTACAACTTACCAGTACATTACATCACTGGAAACAGTATTACGACTTCGTGCTTGATGGACACTTTGTTTCACACATTGAAAAATCGTAGACTACGGGCTCTAATGAGATTGAAGCACCAAGATTAGTCGCATTGGCACAGTGCTACAACGAAAGATGCTCTGGTTTCCTTTATTTTTTAAGATAACATTCAGCACTTAAAACCATATGCGAGAAAACATTTCATTCAAAACATGACGCCATTACATACTTGAGACGAATAAAAAAACAAGCTGTATAACTGTCAAGTATGGAAAAGGAACTGACCGCAACATAAGTACCATTTACAGTGATTGAACAACGAACGTTAATTAACGAAAGTTAAGAAATAACCTGAAGCTAGAAGTTGATAAAAAGAACAAGAAAACGGAACGAATGTCGAACTCATTTACAGGAAACGCGGATATAAAATTAGCTACTGGGACAAGGAATAAAACGGAATAAAGAAATGATTAGATTTGCTCTACAAAACATTACAAAACACTACAACCAGCTTATCAACAGACGATATAATTAAAACTGATACGATAAAAAAATTTAAATAATCCTGGTAATAGTAAATAATCAGAAACATGACAAAACCATACCCTGCTAGTTATGTAAAAGCCAAATATTCTGCGTGACATTTCTCATTGTTTATTCTTGCAGGAAGCGAAGTTGAACAATCCGACGAAAGCCGCCATTTTATCCAATCAGCGCTGGTGGGGCGGTTACGTCTACTACCAAATCGCCAGTACTTTCACCGCCGCGGAACAAAACACCATCAAAGCCGCCATGAATGAGTTCGCTACCAAGACCGACGCGGTTCGCTTTTTCCCGAGAGGCACAGCGACCGATTACATCAACATCGTTAAAGGCACCGGGTACACTTTGCAAAGTTCCCTTTACTCTAATATGCTTTTATCTGTTAATGTGTATTTACAGATGTCATAGTATGGTGGGAAAACAAGGCCGTGCACAGACTCTGTCACTGGGAAATGGTTGCGTTCATCACGGGACGATTGTCCATGAACTGAACCATGCTGTCGGATTCTGGCATGAACAGTCCCGAAGCGATCGGGATACCTATGTGGAGATCAACTGGGATAATATTCCACAGTGTACGTACCAATAGAGTATAGACAGTAAAACTGATTACTTTCTTTGAAGTTCGAGAACTTAAGCTTCTTGTTTCTTGTTCGAAGCTTAACTTAAGCAAGAAGCGAGAAGCTTGTTGCTGTTTGGTCGGTTATGCAGTGTAAGGCTAGCATTTCGCTCTACAGTCTGTATATCGGTAGCGAAAAATGAAAATTATACGTTAATTTTATTTATTTATTTAAAAAGTATGACAACATACTTGGAAGTACTGCATATTATATAAACTGCGTTTTCTAATATGTAAACGGATTAATAAATAGGCTTTCCTATGATCTGGTTAGTAGGGCGGCATAGTTATCCCATCCACCATTACGCATTATCGAATGCTTTGTTATTTAGCGAATCGTCACAACTTCAACAAATACACCGCCGCATCCACCGCCACCTCAGGCACCGGCTATGACTTTGCTTCTCTGATGCACTACGACAAGTACGCCTTCGCCGCGAACCACAACACCTGGACCATCCGCCCGAAAGCCCCCTGGCAGAACAGCCAGATTGGCCAGAACACCGGCCTCAGTGTCACCGATATCAAGGAGATCAACACCATCTACAAGCTGTGCGCCACCATGTGGACCGAGCCCAACTACACCGGTAGTAGTGTCATGTTTGTCGGCGGACAGACAGCCAACCTGGGCGCCAACGAACAGGACAAGATGAGCTCGGCCAAGGTGACGCTGGGCTGTACGCTGACCGCGTATGATAAAGTCAACTCGCAGGGCGTCGCGACCACGTTCAAGCCGACGCAAGCGGGTGTTCTGTGGTATAACTTTGTCGGGCAGACTTATGATAATGATACGCGATCGGTCAAGTGTGTCTGTGCTTAGATGTACATGGTGTAGCTTGCCTCTCTGATTGACGTTGGGAAAAAGAGGTTTGCGATCTTACTGTGATAAATAAAAACAACTGTAATAAGGCTTTCGCATTATGTATTGACGATATATATCAAACTTTGGTGCAGCGCCTTCCGTCCATATGCTCTCCAAGGTCGCCACAGTGTACCTGATGTAGTTTTCGTGTCGTTTCCTTTGATTACATTAATTTTTGCCTGACTGCTGCACTAGTACGAATGTCAGCGATATTCAACCTACAGTATGTGACGTGCGTACATACTGTAATTGTAAGATTTGTTAGCTTTCTACATACAGCACTAGCTTATTTCTGAACGATGCGGTGCTAAATACAGATGTCTCGACTACAATGATAACACTACATGTATATGAGTTATCAGACATTTATAATTCAAAACGGATGACGCATTTGTTTTCTTCTGATAATATTATAGTGGTAAAAAAGTAGTCTCTTTCAGATGATTTATGACTCTGTATCCAAATAAGCGTTCAGTAACCATACAGGCATACATCATACAGGCAATAATCAGAGTGTACAGGCATACTTTGTAACTAAAGTTTTTATGTTGTAAACAACGCACTGTTAGTCGGTTACTTATGTGCATATACTGCAGCAAACCACAGCTGCCGAAAGAGAAGTCTGGAAATACGTACGATTACTCTGGTTGCTTGGCTACAATCTTACTGATCCAGTTTATTCGGAACACCGTCCTCGAAATCGCGTCGGTGACGACGTTTAGCGTGACTGTCTGCCTACGTGCCTTAGCAATACGCATCGAAACAACAACAGTCTGCAGACCACGTTCGTGTTTACTCTCTTCAAATACCTGATGCAGATCGTTTCCCTCTGATTATACTGTCTGCACGTGGGCGTGTAATTCCACCTTATTTCACTCCCACACTTGCCTTTCATTTCCACCGTAGTTTCTCAGCTGTTTACCATGTCGGAAACGGGAACTAGCAGCGTCATGGCCGTTGATCCGAGCACCTCGGTCAGTCATGCCACGTCGAATGGTCAAGGTACGGTGGGTGGCGTTTCAGTCAAAGAACGTCCGTTTTCTTTAAAATCGATTAAAACGTTAAATTATGAGTGCTAGACTGCAAAATTACACAGAATCTGGGTCCATTGATTGTAATTAAATAAATTAACTTATAAGTTATAACATTACATTTGTTTATAATAATTTTGTTCTAAGTTATTACGCACAATTGACATGTATTTTAATGCGCAGGATCGCATCTGTCAGCAATGCTGGAATCCATTACGAAATCGGTTACGGATCTCCTGTACGATAAAGAAACAAGCAAAGGTACCAGTACGCATGATCTATCTGGCTTGCCGCGTGTGACTATTTTGTGGACGTACTGGATTACTTTGTAGCTACCATCGTCACGCTGCAGGCTCAAATAACGACTCTACAGCAAGAAATTGAAGAAAGGAAAGCAACCGAACAAGCCAAGACACTGCTGGCTGAGCAGCTGGACGAGACCAACCGACAACTGAAAGAGACCTCCCGACTGCTTGACGACCTGACAGCCAAGAACATCCAGCTGATGAAACTCAACTCGGCCTTCTACGAGTGTTTCGCCAGTAACCGCGAAGAAATGGAAAAGATCTTGGCCATATCCAGTTCTATTACGGGATCGCCGCATGCTGCGATCCAGACGGTTGGCGCAGTCCCGGAGGTGCCAGCTGCAGCGTAAGTGTTTGTTTCCATTATCGGCTCTTGTCAACGTGACAGCATTCTTGCATAAGCTGGTTCATAACGTGTATTTCATAAAACTGCGATCTGGCAGACCCAGTACCCGACAGACCCGATAGCATTTCTAGGCATAGCGGCCGTGTAAACAACGAATTCTTATCTTAGCGCAGAATCCGGATTTTACAGTATAAGCTATCGATCCACTTTGCGGTTCTCTTCGCCGTTCGTTTATCCACACTTCCTAGCAATTATTGGACATCCCTAATGCTAGCTTTTCTTTGTGCCTTGAAATAGGCAGTTCGTCGTAGTCGAGAAAGGTCAATCGTCTCCCGCAAAGACTTATTTTTTTGCTGCTTTTCAACGCACTTGGTAATTGAGCGATATTCGCCAAAAGAAATCAAATACTTGTTATAAACTAAAAATACTTGTTAAAGAATCATGAAAAACCTTGTGAAAATGTGCGGGGATTCCTGATTTAGACATTAAAGGTCACCTACCATTAATAATTATTGAAAAATGCACATTACGTAAACATTTAATTAATTAATTAAAAAACAACGATTGCCTGCTTATAAAGAGCAAGAATATAATCAGAGAATATCTCTTGGCGAATATCGCTCAATTACCAGGTACGTTGAAAAGCAGCAAAAAACTATCTACAAGTGCTAGTTATGTATACACAGTTTATAAACTGTCAACGGCTATATATGTACCTCATCAGTAGCATTGCTGCAGCACTCAGCAGTCAGTACTCATCAGTCAGCAGTCCGCAATGGTGGTCAGCACTCATCAATGATGGCCGCTGGACGTTACTGATCACAAACGGTCATAAGCCCTTCCTGTTCATTAGTCTCAGCGTGAAGACTCTGATAATGTCCATACTTTCTTGAAATAACCGCTCGTTATCAACCAGCGCTCATTCTCCATAAATAAGCTAATTAGTAAGCTTTAATGAATCAAGACCAAAATGTTATTAGAAAAGTGTAAAAGCACCACAGTACGGGCAGACCCTACAAAAATGGTTCTGATCTACGGGGCATTCTCACGATGCTGTCTGCGTATAGAAAGGTTACTTATCGGGAACGAGTACCACGTCGTTTCGTTTACAGTAAGTGTCGTAAAATTTTATAACAAGTGTTACAGCAATTATACTACTTATCACTGATCACATCAACTTCTGTAAAACAGTAATTGAGCATGTCACAAAGAAACTTCACAATAACAGGTTACAGAATTAACTGATTAGTTAGTTACCGTAATTTATATTGATAATAATGCATAATATTACCAATGTTAATACACAAGACCGACCGAATTACGGACCCCCAACGAAATTCTTTTGAGTTCGTCATGTAGACCGTTTTGGTCGAAAATAATTAAATTTCTTTTAAAACAAGCTAGAATAAAATACGGGCACTTCATGCATATTTTTGAAGAGACAAAGGAGCTATTATGGTCCTTACAACTGTACAATTAGTACAATAATAAATTGTGTGGGAGATTGAAAAATAGTATGTATGTTTGTATGTATAGTATATGAAAAATAGTACTAACAATAGACCAACTGCCGCAGATATGAAAGTTACTTTTAAAAACATGTAGAACATTGTTCTTTAAAACATCAATGAAGAATGGGCGCTGGTTGATCGCGTGTGTTATCTCAGGGAAGTATTGCATTATCAAAGGTCATCACGGCTGAGAAAAGTGAACAGGAAGGGATTTTGACCTTTAGTAATCAGTAACGATCATTGATGAGTGCTGACCAACAGTTGATGAGTGCTGACCACCATTGCGGACTGCTGACTGATGAGTACTGACTGCTGAGTGATGAGTGCTGACCAGCAATGCTGACTGATGAGGTACATATATAGCCACTGTCAACCACGTCTTTACAGCGAACTGGAGCCAATGAACGAAGATCAAGTTGTGCCACAACTTGCTACAATGGAGATGCCACCAGCTCCAAATCCGCTCGAGAGCTTTCTTCCAGCCTCCGAAGAACCAGTTACCAAAGAACCAGTTCCACCGACGGTCTCCTATCCAGAGCTGCCATTTCCGACAATTTCCGTGGAAGAGATCAAGATGGAGCTTGGCGGCGACGACATGCAGCCGGAAACATCCGACGGTATACGCCGTAGTAAGCGCGTGACCTTTTCGGCCGAACCGCCCACGGTGTTCGCGATTCCCGCCAAACGCAAACGGGCCGAGTCGGTGCGGCTGGCGTACACGTGTAAGATGTGCTTGGTGGAGTATGATGGGCCGAACGAGCTGCGGAATCATGCGTGTCCGTTGCGGCTGTTTGAGTGCTCGATGGCGGGATGTGGGAAGACGTTCGGGAGTGCCAGCGCGAAGAAAAAGCATGAGAAGAATCACGCTGGAAAGGATGGGTCTTCTTAACGCGGGTTGGTATCTTGATGGATTTTGTCGAATGAATCCAAACTTCTTGGTGCTTTTGCTTTTCCATTGTTCCATTGCCATATATACCGTTCATTCTGAATCCTAATCGTTTTAGTTTAGCATGATCTACCGATGCATCCCATCTGTACCTACGTAAGTTATTTCACTTTTTTCGGATAATTCGAATGGGAATTCATTTTCTTAAAGTCATTGTTACTCTGTCGTGCGCATACATTTTCTTGTCAGTTTTCTTAATATCTCGGTAGCGGAACAAAAAAATGTTACAACCGGATTGCTACAAGGATATTCTGTTGGTTGTTACTAAACTACGTAGGGAAGGAGATTTCTGCCCACATTACAGTTATTAATTTCGGTTTGGTTGAACCAATTAATTATTAATTTTGGTTGAAGTGCGACGACACAGTAAAGCAGCGTGCCTGCTGGAAATTCTCTGTAGGCAAAAAATTCCGCAGAAGGTTACGCAGGTACCGATATCAGTTTTCAATATTTACAGAGATGCTTTTGAAATAGTTTTTCTTCGCTAGTATTAGTTTTTTTCTTCGCTTTTTGGTCAATTTGGTAACATGTTTCTTGACTAAGTGAAATCAAGAAAATGTCACTTATGTAATGCTAATTAGTTGCTAAAGACAGCACCGGATATTCTTATCCGCTTTGATGTCGCGAAAAGGTCACTGACGATAAAAACCTACCCACGTAGTTTCTCGCGAATTCTGACGGATGCGCATCAGCACATAAATGTCTCAGGAGTTGGAGTCAACTACGAATACATGTTACATAGAAAACGTTTCCCTTCTAGTCTGTTAATTTAATGCGTTAATCTAATCCGGCAGCGTAAATTAGACACAATTACATCGAACAGAGCTACAACTGGTTAAGAAATTGAAGAATCCATCACTGGACCCGAAAGTCGGATACTCTGTTACCGTTCCCTGGAAGCCGGTCCAAGCATACGTCGTCAACCGACACCGAGCTGTGATAATCGCCGATTTTACTCGTCCCTGATCGGCCGCGGCCAAATTGCCGTTCTGTCCGTCTACCAGTTTTACGGCCGTCCCGTTGAAATTGAATTCATGATAAAGAATCGCACACTTGCCAAAAGTGATGTTAATAACAGTGGTAGCGGTGCTGGTAGCGGTACTGGTAGCGGTACTGGTAGCGGTATTTGTAGCGGTACTGGTGGCGGTAGCGGTACTGGTTGCGGTACTTGTACCATCAGTTTCGCCAGAAGTTCCGTTGTACATAGCCCGAATCTCTTCGATATCAATGGGACTCAGAATGTTTCTTTGGCCGATTTGGCTTCCGGCGAACTGTGTTTTGGGCTGGATCGTCCAACCGGCAGGATCGACGGCGTACATGGTGGAAGGATAATGCATTATGGAAGCGAAGTCGTACGGGGTGTCAAACGTGTCGCTCGCATAGGTTTGGAAGTGCATTTGCATTCCTACAAGTGTACAATGTCATTTGAAGTGAAGTACGGACTGCGTAATACATACTATTAATTAGAACGTCAACCGCACCTGGCTGGATGTTGCTCCAGTTGATATCGACGTAGGTATCGCGGTCAGTTCTTGAATTCTCGTGGAAAAATCCAATCGCATGCATCAGCTTGTGCATAATTTGACCTTTGGTACGGCAGTCGTCTGCCAGTGAAAGTTCCTGTCGTCCTCCAGCTTTACCAACATAACTGTAGCAAGTAGCAACTGCAATCACGGATTATAATAATTATGCATTTGCATCTTTTATGCCTACAGGCTACAGCCCTGTGGGCAGCGTATGGTTCGCTACATAATTCAAAAAACGTACCCATGGTTAGTAAGTAAACTGGGGCAGCATTAAAAGTCTTTGCTTTATGTTTATGTACCGTTGCTTTACTGTTCTAATTACCAGTAAGTATCTTACATGGAACCATTGACAATGTTGACGTAATCGGTCTGCGTCGTCCGTTGCACGAATCGAACAGCGTCGGTCGTTTGGGTGGAAATTTCGTTCATAGCTTCGAATATCGGGAGTAGTTGGCCTACGCTGAAATCGGGCGAGATCAGGTAATATACTTGCCCATCCGGCCACCGTTGATTCAGCGGGACTCCGCCTTTGCTGAACGCCACCAATTCTTCTCTCTACAAAATAAAAAATACATCTAAGCACTCCAATGCGCCTTACACTGATTAAACGCTTTTAAAACAGTTTACCAGTTCGTTGACCGTCTTGTCCGGTTGTCCGATACCGGCTATATCGCCTTCGAAAAGCGGGATATTAGTCTCTATTTCAGGCCCATTTGGACTCGTAAATGTATTGGAAATGTGATCGAATGGGGCACAAAGCGTCGCAGTTATCAATGGCAGTAAAAACAACACTCTCAATGAGTTAGTCATTTTTGTTGAATACACTTCAAATTAATGGTATTAAGTCCCTTTTTATAAGTTCTAGAAGAAACGAGACCATTAGTCCAACACACTAACCCTGTAATAAACGTCACCGGCTTTATATATATGCAGTCTGTCTCATGTGGTTAGTTCGGAAATCCGGCTGGCAGCAAACAGTTTGTAGCGGGTACG
>JAQGAU010000502.1:0-27022 GCA_034698045.1 Paramacrobiotus richtersi
GAAACGGCCACAAAAGCACCGCTCGTATCATTTTGCAGCCCCTTATCAATTGTCTTTTAATGATCAACCACTGCCAATACACATTCTCATTTCATTCGCAAAACGACCACTTGCTGTATTGTTGGCGCGCTACATCGCACACAACAAGAACTGGTGCCGCGCAAATGGATACAATTTCCGATTGGATTGGGTGGCGTGACGAAGCGGGTCTTTCGGCACGTAGCGAGGGTCCTTACCGGGGGAAATTGACAGAACTGTGCTTTGTTCATTTTTGTAACCTTTTTCACATAGATTACGGATCTTCTTAGTTTTAAAAGATGGAGAAACCAATGTTATATGTCAAAACAAAATAAACCAAAATACATTGTCACAGGTTTAAATACCTTAAAGAACTCGCCCATTCACCACTGCCATACCGACAACCCTACATCCACCACTGTGTGTTACCGATATCGATCCATTTGTCCGCAATACTGTACTTTACTACTACAGCCAGTCCATACGCAGCAAGTAATCAACTTTCCACTCGATTAGTTTTGATAGCCTGCTTGAAATCTATTGGTTACCTTGAGTCCAAGTGAGCATTTCTGCACAGCCAAGCATAACATTTGCAGCGGCCTATCTGTGGCAGATCGACCAGCAGACAGTGGCTCGGGTTAATAAGGGAAACATGAGCCATCGTTGGTAAATTGGCCAGGTGAGTCAAACATTCCGGCGCTGTATACCCAGTGCAGTGTGTACACACTACCACAATGCGCCCCGGCTCAATACCAACACGGTGACGTAAGCAATTGGAGGGATGTCATGTTTTCCGTTGAACATCATGATCGATTGCTGTGTGGTGCTCGGCCGCCGGCGAATATGTAACTGTCTTGCGTAGAAGTTCCGGTCAGAAGGCACGAGGGAAGAAAGTTATTCGCCTTTGCTGTATATATCCCAAAGCCGCCAGACCCTCAGCTGCTTCGGAAGGTCATGCGACTAATAATGTAATATCTGACTGATATCCGACTCTGTGAACAGACCACTCTAACAAACGGTAAAGTAACAGTTTTATCAATAAAAGATCTACTATACGGATCCCACGGTACAGAAATCCAAACAACCAAATCAAATCATGAACAACCGATAACACCACTAGATTCGTACGCGTCATATTTGAAAACGGTGCACGTGTGACATGATCTAATTATATTTGAAAATCGTAAGACAATAATATGCTATATATATTTCATTGAAACAACGGAAAAGTCAAGCAAAATGGCAGTTTTCTACCTGCAACTAAGTTTAATTTAGGAGTTAGTTACGTTGCTTAATTATACACTTCTGTACATGAAAGCAAAATGACTTTATATGCGAGATAAGTACACTCGTCAACAAATTGATCGAATACCGTATTACCACAGTAGCGTTTTCTTGCAACCTGCAAGAAACAGATACATACAATAAAAATGAATTTCGATATTATTATTCCAGCCAGGTACATGCATGATCAGTACATTCCAAAGTTGTGCAAGACCGCGTCTTCTCGTTGTTATCGAAAATACCAAGAGAGGAATACTAGAAAATGTACTGTCATGCATATGATTCAGTACCCAACGGACGCTGATGTAATTTACATTAGTTATAGCCAGACCACAACAGCAGAATGTAAAAAACTGTTAACATGAAGTACAGCCGTTGAGAATTTGTTCTCCATGCATCGGATTCAGAACCGAACGTAGCGAAAATTGATAACTAAACTAGCTAACCAAAGTAAAAGTACATTTTAGGCGGTTTTCTTTTAGTTTGAGTATGTTTAAACGTATGACCTCGAGCAGCGCGACATATAAAATTAAAGAAGCCCGAAACAACTGACTACTCCGCTTTAGTATAGGACGTTTGACCGGAAACTGGACTGAACAACAACAATTTCAAAACATCTTTACTGGAGATCACAGACGTACGCGTGCATAATTATAATACGCATAATCACTGACGTATATGCATAATATATATATCATTTCGTTTGAGATGAGGAGTGTCCGACCTGGAGCAGACCAAATAACAAAACTATTAGAAACGTCTGACCGATGTTGAAGCGAGGTCGATCATGATTAAAACCACAGTGCCCATGAAGCTTTTCACAGGCACTGTGTCAGCTAGCCGGCCTATCAACCGGGTGCAAAACAACCTCGCGCGAATAATGTCAAAAAAAAATCTTTCAAATGCTATGAATTCTGGCACAGGAAGCCGCGGATGATCCGATAGTGTCAAGGATTAAGCTGATCACCGATGGGGAATAGCGCACAATAGGCCCTCGTTTTGCCGGCAGGATATTTTTGGCACTGCATGCTTATCCTTTTATCCTACTGCACATTCTGAACTTGTGGAGTAATTTTAGGCACTATCGGATCATTCGCGACTTTCTGAGCCAGAATTCGTAGCGTTTGGTTTCTTGACATTATTCGCGCGGGGTTGTTTGTACGTGTCCAAGGCGCCCAACGTTTTTCCATAGATTCTGGCAGATTTCTATAGCTCGCGACTCCCTGAACCAGGATCTTTATAGCCAGCTGCATCCTGTCATTACCAATCATCAGTACCTAAATCCGACTTCACTGCGGTCTTGATCTGCTAGACAGCGACTCGCGGAAGCGTGACTAAGCAAAGGAGTTTGTTACAAGTAAAACTTGGCTAGCAAGATATACCATATGTATATGTTCACGATGAATAGAAACAGTGAGGAAACAGCTAGGAAGGGCGATATTTGCAAGTAGCGCACAAAACGAACGATTTTGTTATTTTATTTCTGTTGGTAGCTGTTACCGAATATTAGGTGAGTAACATAAAAGAAATCTATATCAAACGGCGCAGGCAGGAGGTGGTATCGTTTCAAAAGGCCCATTAATTTTGAATGGAGGTCGACATGGCTTGTACGAACTTTTACCGGGGCGGAGCGATCAAATATCAGGCGCGCCTTTCTAAGGAGGTCATAGGGATTCTAATGGTGACCTTTAACCTTTTATGGAATATATATATTCCGGGTACAATTCATATGGCGTCATAGACGATGAGCCCTGTTCAGTATAGCTAACAGGCCGTCCAGTACATACATAAGTTGAACCAGTCCATGATGCCATCGTTTTGCGCTAATTTGAAATTTGAAATGCATATTTGATCGTTTAATTACAATAGTACAGATTCCATACATGCGTGTACACGTCAACAAACGAAAAATCTCGAACAGCAGCATAGGTGCACGGTACAATTATTAGAGCCGGCACACTAAATCAAGAAGGGTCACGCACTTACAAAGAGCCAAACGACCGTTGCCCAAATCCAGCAGAAACTAATAATAATTTGCTTCATAAGCTTTGAACAAGAGCGCAAGTAGTGCAGCTGTCCAATGCAGAGGTTTTTCATGTCCTCGCCGTTAATTGGGCTTGGTTCCATGCACCCATGGACAGGGCTTCGGTAGTTAAACCTAGAAGCAACACAGATGCTGTGAAGAGCGATCAAAACCAAGGTCAACTGTTATTGACGAGTTAAAGTCCATGACGAGTTATTTTTAAGAGAAATACTGGGCTAGCCTGAATCTCGACCGTTAGATTGCTCCGTTACCGACACAAGCTAGCACAGTAACAACCAGTGTGGCAAACAGATCCCCAAAATATAAGAAAAAAAACAAGTCTTATGTATGTTCGGAATGTGCTGCATATCCCCATGCCCTTTGGCTTTGAGCCGGTTTTATTGCAGGGTTCGAGTACAGTAAATATTATGCTCACGCTTATACGCTGAAGGCGGAAAGCTTTTTCGCGTTCCTGCGTACGCAGTTCGCTTGCTTGGCATGAGCATGTCCGAACCCATAAAAAACCGATGGGGGGAAGACAAAATATGCCGAGTGGATCTACTTGGGAAACGTTAACGTTGTTTTTGTGCCAGCGTATTTGGTGTGATATTTCTTCCATATAATGCTTCACACTGCCACGTACTCAGGCACTTTTGAAAATTAATAATGGTGTTGAATTGTTTCGGTTTTAGTTTTTAACAGTAACCTTCTTGCCGTTGTAATCTTTAGCGCCAGCAGTGTCATGCCACCTTGCCAGTAATTAATGAGAATATAATGCTTCACCTACCAATTCACAATCCGGCGAACAACTATCCATTTTTCTCGATTCTTATCGTTCTGTACCCATTGCTGATGAACGGCAGCTACGTTTTCGCGAACTTCCTCTCCAACAGGCGGCCAGTCGGCATTCAGCGCTGTTAGCATGGTGCGAGAAACGTCGACATTTGACTTTCCACAATCCAGAACAAGACGGGAAATGCGTGCGCTTCCGGCCTGTCTTAGCATTTTCCCCATTCGCCGCAGCATCAGGAAAAGAACGCAATACGGCATGACACTTTTGATGGTATAATTCCGTAGTAACACTGTCTTGCATGACTGATGGTAATTGAACAGCAACAGATTGCTATAGTTGTAGTACGGAAACACGTACGGCTCAAGCCAAGGATAAAGCGCCAGTTCAACCTCAGCAACACAGTCACTCAAGCACACAATGGACAGTTTACAGCGTTTTTCTTTGATTCGGTTGACAATCAACAGGACAATTCGGCGATGACTGAGGACAATGTTTCGCAACGTGAGAGTTTTTGTCCGGGCGCTTAGAACGTCATGCAGTATCAAACTCAGCTTGGTTTCTTGGGTATCCAGATAGGTATCGTCCGCACGAGAACGATCTTTTTCCAGTTGGCAGTCGAGTTCCACGTGCTCAAGTGGCCAACACGCGCAGAGGATATCACACCACATCCGGCAAACCCTGTGACAAGAACTGCTGAAGTACTGTACGTGTGACTGTACGTGTGACTGTATATACGTGTAAATACGATTAAATATAGAAGCTGTAATTGTTGTCACTAGTCACATTAATGTTGCCCGGGTTGGACGTTTTTTAGCCAAAACTGTCTACCTCTTTTGCTCGTACCTTCTTGCTCGTGCTTGACTGTTGATGTCCAAATCGAGCAGTATGCCGGCGAGGAGATCCAACGGAATATTACCGATCGACGTGTCATTATAATCAACCATCATGTAAGAATAGCTCATTTCACAAACGTATTCCCAGTTTATGTTACGTATTACTATTCAGTCACAAGAGCAGATAACCCGGTTTCCGGTGCCTCAACATACGGTCGTAAATGTGGATGAGCAGTGAATCGCAGTACCTCGGCGGAAAATTACAGGTGGAGCCAATTCTGACGTCTCAGTACCATCCAAGACAGGGTACTCTTTCGGTTTTCAAACCATAATGCAGGTGATTTTAACAGTCCGAGTTGGTCTTGAAGCATGAGCTATAGACTAGAGCTCATGTCTATAGCTCTGAGCTCATGTCTTGAAGACCAATCAGTTCTTGTGAAACTTTCAACTTTTCGTGTGCGTGTGTCTGCAGTTCCGCATCTGTCAGTCTCCGAAGCAGAGGGACTGGCGCCTCCATTGTTGAAGCTTTTGCTTAATTCTGTTGTTACGCTAAAGAACAATGCCGTGGTCGCGCTGCCTGAGCCAGACGTTTGAATACAAATGGCAAACAAGTTTAATATTTCCGGGACAGCTCAAGTGAGTCATGTCGGTTCAGTAGCACTGTTCCACGTCAAGAAAACACGTCTTCCATTTCTTTGGTCGTAGCGGCCGTACCCATAACATAATAGGGTTTCCTCGCTGTAATTCTACACTAATACGCTGGCGCAGGAATTCCATTGAGCGGGAAAACAAATTGGTTAGGGCAGTCGGACATCCGAGTTCGAACAGGCCTTCTTAATGTTTAGCAGTATAAAGTATTAATAACTTTAGTGCAGTACAACAATACTACCACATGTAGCAATTCATTTTTTTGTGCGTGTAGAGCGATCGAGCTCTGATAGCCGACAAACTTTATATGTACAAAAGACTATCAAAGATCACCACATGACTAATTAGTCTTATGACAACAGCTGCTAACGAATCCGTAATTATTGACCAGTGTGTTCTGTTAGAAAATTCTGGATTACAGCAAACTGGGTAACCTCGAAACAGGTCAAGTTTTGTATTTAAATTTATTTAAAACAAGATTCTGGTTTCCGTTTTATTTGCAGATGGGAATCTTTTTCATGGCACATAAATGGATTAGTGGAGCAGAGCTGCATTCAGAGGTATGCTGGTTACTTAACGGATTATTGTTTTCGCAGGTGTGTCCGCAGGTGTTACACGCGATTTTCTGTGCGATCAGAATATAACAGTATAATAACATAGACTCACTTGTAGTAGTTACACTGTGCATGCAAATTAAAGCAGTCCATCTACCCTGTTACAGTTACGCTGTGAAATGTACGTGTCAGTACGCTGTTAAACGCTACCATGATGTCGCTGCGGGATTAATTCCATTGACCATATCCTGCTCATTGTGAGTAAACCTGCTAATTTCTCAGTTCTTTATTCGGTAAAACCGAAACAGAATTAAAACCCTGCTTAAATTCCGACAGGCGGTTTTCCTTTTAAATAATAGAAAGTAAGTTTCTCTAAGTCAGGATTATCAAAAAAGATTTCCTTTTGAGGAAAAATGTTGTTTTACAGTAGCTCAATATGGCCGCCATGTATTCCGAGCCGCCACCGGAGAACATGGTGCAGATAGAGATCCTGCTGAGTAAGTTTCAACTGCTTCCCGTCAACCTGCTGGGCGTTAAAGGGAAAACTTCAGTTCTGCGGTTGCCGATAAGCGGGCACCTCAGTGAGCTGCTGACTGCCCGGACGCCGTTACCTTGATACGTCTGCCCGACTCTGCTGAGCCTAATTAATGTTCTTCCGTTCGTCCGCAGCCACGTTCAGTACGGTCCGCCTTACAGTCTGCCGGTAGTCGTGGGCGAAAAGATACGCTGCTGACGTTTTATCCTCACAGTGAGGTACTTGGCGGAAAAACGTGGTAACCGTGGTGAACAAGCTCCGGTAAGAATAATTGTTTTTTTTACAAAATTTCGACAGTTGTGTTTACCGGCCCTGGCGCACTGTTTCGCATTCCGTTTATTTCTGTTACCGTGTTTCCGTGATGAATTTTATTCTTTTTTGTTTCATATCAGTTTCTCTGTCTTTCATCAGCATTGCTTTTCGTTGAGTTTTTTAAATGGTTTTTGCTTATTTCTTCGTGTTCCTTTTATATATACCAGTTTAGGCTTGTATAGTTTTGCTGTTTATTGCGCGTTTCGCCCTGAACTCGACAGTTATACTTCGTCTGTTATTTAGAGAGGAAAACGGGGAAATTCCTAGATTGAACTAACGAATGTCGTGAGTATGGTCGGTGCACTTCCAAGTCCCTCGTCAGTCCAGGCCGGAACCTTGTGATCCCGCTAACACCGGAAGCGAGCACCATTCATTCGAGTATCTTTAAATGTTGCTCTTTTAAACTGGTGATTAGTTTTCGTCGATTGCCATAGCTTTCGCATTACTAATTTTGTCGGTACGTCTTCAAAATTGTTGATGATTTTTTGGTACACCTTCCAAACATTTCTAAGTCACCTTATATATGGTAAGTTATATACAATGATGCTATCTTGAGCTATTAATTACGGTTTTATTTGCAAATTTTAGTTTAAGCCTGTTTTCCATAAAAGTGGCTAAACTAAAACGCTGGAATTGAACTGACTGAACAATCGCGTTCAGTTTTACGAGACGTTAATTGGTCAACTGAATGTACTTGGTTAGAATCATAGATTTGGCTAAAAAGTAAACGTTGATTAATACAGCTGTCTTCTGTGTGTGCTGACGTTATGATTACTCAAACAAAATGGGGAAGCTTGTGGACTGGTTTGGTATTACACGGTTATGTAAAAGCTCGATTTCGCGTGAACGCGAAAAATAAAAAGGAAAGTGAGAAAACCATTGCTTTGTCAGTAGAATCATTGATTATATGAAGAAACACGATCCATATACAGATATACTTTTCGAGTACGTGAACGTTAGAAAATAAAAGTTTAGTGCTAGCCGAATGCCTAAACTAATAGCCTATCCATTTAAAATAAAAGGTGCGCCGGATGCGCGGCTGCAGTGGGCACATTTCCACCACGCTGACCACACGATCGCCTATCTAGAACTGGTTGACCTTTGACTTTTGGCCACGTCGCAATCACACACAGGCATCTCCATTTGGTCCAGCTTGTTTGCTACATTTCTCCACATGGGTTAACGTACGAAAGCATGCCTCACGTTAACTTCTCCGTTTCTGACAGCTGTTTCATGCGTGTTGCAGATTTCTCTAGAAACGACTGTATCTTCTGGCCAAGTAGTTTAGTTTCATAATCATAAGTTATCGCTCGGACGAATTTTGCTTTCTTACCGCGTAATATATCTGGGCTTGCCCGGTGTTATATCGTTTATGGACCAGTACTGGAATCCGCATTTTTTTGTTGGTTTAGCTGGACATTACATCAAAGCGTATTGACAGTTCCAGCTTGCTTATTTCTGATCAGGAATCACAATGGCACGAAAGATATGTTGTACATCCGGATTGTTCTTACTGGCCGTGTTTGCTGTCATTCTGAACGATGTGGAATGCAGCTATTTCGAAAACATAGGTAAGCGCACAACCAGGCATACCTGTCACTTGATGTTGTATTACTTGTATATATACCGAAAACACACGTTATAAAAAAGTACCATACTGTATTTCGTAATATGTTACCAAATACAGTTGTTTCGTTGAACACATTGTTTGTAACGTGACATTACGCTACGTTACAAAAAACAGTATGGTACTAATTGTAAATACTTTTTTATAACGTGTGTTTTCGGTACACAACATTATCAACTGATTAAGCGATAGGTACTGCCCATGTGTATCGATGTACACGCACAGTATACTTTATCGAAATTATATCAAAGGGAAACTCACATAAAACGTTAGGCATAGTATACAGCTGATATCATGTGCGAATGTTTTAGTAATTAACTTTGACACATCTGCATGCCTAAACTATTCGGTCATGTGATCATGCATGGCACATTTCGTATGCTGTTAACGTGATTGTTAGTGTACTAACAGTTCTGTATACATAACAGCTGACTACATTTCTGAAGTTATTAGAGAATAATTGTAGTAATTTCTATTGAGTGAACTAAGCTAATTTACACCCTGAGACATGTTAATTAATAATTATTGCAACATAATATGCCCAGGTATCGAATTAAGGCCTCCGTTTCCGGCCGGGATATCTTCTCGATCCTTTAATTCTATTTAAGAGCCCTTACAGTATCGTTGCTTTCGAAGTGCTAGAAATACCTAGTAACCGAACATTATTGCTTATTTGTTATATTTCCAAAATGCGGTGTTTCTCCTCCCTGAGTTTAACTGCTGTGACGCTCTTCGATACGGCGGTACCGTAGTGTAGTGCATGATAGACGTTCTTGCATGGCAATAATGGCGCACAAACTTTCAGATCCAGAAAGTGTGCTCTTTATGGAATGTGTTGCTGTTTCGAATTTCCCACAGTCCGAAAAAAGTTCTATAACATATGCCGCTACCAAATTACAAAACATTTTTACAAATTTTTACAATTTTACATTTTTAGTTTTTACAAAACATTTTTACAAAGTGTTTTAAAGGAGAAAACGCAGAAATTCGAGCTGGGTTATGTCGCATAAATTTATTACCTTAAATTATCTTAATAATTAATTGTTATGATAACGTTCCGGTTTTGAAACATCCCCATTCTCATTTCTCAATCATAATACATGAAAGCTCTATTTGAACCGCAGCGTCAACCGATCGCCCCGCCCACGAGCGACCCCACGGTAGCAGCGTCAGCCGGACATCCTTATCGGGCAGTTCCGGCCGGAATAACCCGAACACCGCCAAACAGCCCGCCAACCTCAAGGACCGTCTGACGTGGCTGATGAACACCAAAAGCGGCAAAATCTGGGCGCTGCCCAACACCAACGACCTGGCCAGCCGCACGCGTCCCGTGTTCCACTCGTGGTACAGCGCCGACTCCCTGTATCCTTATCCCCATAAGCGGGTCATTACCCGCTTCTGATCATGGTGGAATTATGTCTCTATACCGTTTTGCATGTACATACCGTATTGGTTGAAATTTACATTGGCTTACACTAAAAAATACGAAGATATATTTTCGTGTTAGTGTTCTTTCGTATACAGATTTATGTACTGTACTTTCCTATATCTGGCCTTATAAAAAGCTTGGTTTACTGGCAGATTTGATGGTGTTGGTGAGCACTTCAACGAGAATGTTTTTTCTACGAAGGATCTTCATTTCTGCGAATTTATCAGTAAATCAAAGTTCACACAAAGCACGCTTTCCCCGAATTGCAAAAGCAAGCAAAACACCCATTTATCAACCAACACAACGTTAAAATAAAAAAGAAAGTAGAAAAACTATCGAAAGCAGCATCATGCATCAGAAACACCGGGCAGGAAACAATACAGCAGATGTTCCGAGCTACCGAATGAAAACCACCAATCAACCCACCTTCCTGCTTATTCACAACATTTATCGTTATTCTTTTTCATCCCAAGACTGCCGATCCCCATTTTCATCCATAAGCTTCAGAATCTGCATTTTGATAGCCTTGATAGCGTCTCCCGACTTTTTAATGTAATATCTGCAAAATAAAATTACATTTAGTGAATAATACCAGAATTTATTTTTATTTTTTTGACCGGAAAGCTCTATTATATTTTTCGTTCCATACTGAATACGTTTTTCAGGCTCGTCATTTTTGCAAGCCGTTGTAACATACTATCAAGTATCAGCGTTTATTATATTTTTTCTAAGACTATTAAATTTTCGTCATATTACTCCGATTGTATTTCTGTGTTAATTACTTACATTAATTGTATTTATTGCATTGTATTAATTAATTTTATTTATTGTATTGTATTAATTAACTTTATTTATTGTATTAATTTTATTTATTGTTGAATTATTTGGGTGAATTAACCCTTTTCCCATTAAATTTTATCAGTCGTCAATTCAATTAAGGGAGGCACTGAGTCAATAACGTAAACTTGTCGAATTTATCAGATGATGCAATCGAAATTCGCTACAGCCCAAAAACAAGGTCAATAACGCACGTACCTCTCCACCTCGTGCACGGTGGTCACCCCCTCCTCCATGCTGCCATACTTGATGGTGATCAGTTCGGGAATTTTCCGCCGACAAACAATCTTCAATACATCCATCAGATTATGCTCCGCCACCAGCTGTGCATTGTCGGCGTGCTCCGTCAGCTGACGAAAGTTGTATATATGTGTCTCGGATATCACTAAAACCCTAAATGCCACAAAAAAATTATCAGTAATATCATCCCGATTTTTCTCGAATTCCGATCACCCAGTTTTCCCGTTGTTAATCGGTATAACCAAACCTTATCAAGGTCGCTCTATAATTCATCAGTTTTAAATGATTCTTGTTTCCAGATTCATATCGAATTTTTACTGGTACCGTTTCGAATAATTTGGAATTCTAAATTTTATTCCAGGGTTTTTTGCAAAATGTTTCAATTTTTTACCATCATTTTCGAGTTCTCTCTCTAAGTTTTAAAATTAATGTTCTCTAATTTCTTCCAAACGTATTTATGGACATTTATTTTTTATTTTTTCTATACGTTTCCCTTGTATGTACAGTTTTGCACATTTTAATTATACATTTTTTTTTATTTCCAGGCTGTTGGCCAAATATTACAACTTTCTAGCATTATTTTCCGTATTATTTCTCTAATAATTTCTAGAATTTATGTTGTATAATTTCTCCTGAACGTAGTACCAACAATTTAATTTTTTGATTTTTATACATTTTATCACCTTTTTTTAATAAAATAATAAAAAATAATTTTACAGAATAGTTTATAAATAAATATATAATAAATAAATAAAAATAAACATATAATAACTGTAAATAAATTTATACATAAATAAAATAGTTTATAAAATTGCAAAAAACTTGTATCCTGGGAAAAGGTCACTCACGCTGGTACAGCCTGATCATTGGCCACATACTCCAGGCACTCAAAATGGGCAATAACATCCGGCCGCCGGATAAACTCCCGCCAATTCTGCACTTCCCCATCGGTGACATCTTTATCCGTGTACTCGGGTGTCTCTTCATCATCAAAGACAAAGACACTCTGCATCTGCACCGGTCGGTAGTGGACCTTCTTGGGCCGGTCATCCGCACTGACGTGCCGTACCGGGGTGGAGGAGGAGCCTTGGGGATTCGTTATATAGGTCGCCAACTGCAAAGAAACAAAAACTTTACAGACAGCTTAGATGAGCTTCCACAAAACGTGACACATTCATCTTCCTAATGGATTTTTACGAATATTGAAACCGGAAAATCAAGGCAATAACCGAAGCAATGAATGAACAGTACAGCCAAAATTCTGAGCAAAAAGTTCAGTATAAACTGAATTTTTAACAAAAAAAATTCCTTGAAATTGAGAAAATTTGATTCAAATTTGAAATAATTTCCTTTGAATTGTAAAAACATTTCATTAACATTTTAGACAATTTCCTTTGAATTTTAGAAAAGTCCCTATAAATTTTGGAAATGTTAATTTTAAAAAATGTCCTTTGAATTTTAGAAAATACGCTGCATACCTACACAAAATAACCTAACCTTGGAATGTCCCACGCTATCCTCATTTACACGTGATTCAGTCAATTTACTGCATGCATTTAAAGAAGAATTCTTAAACCATACTGCACAGTACGGTAAAAATCGTGTGAAGTACTCAATTTCTGCAACTGCTACAAAACTTTCACTTACGTTCGAAAATGATAGAAAAACATTGGATTTGTATCTTCTCACCTTATCTTTCACATCACTGACATTCGGCATCATTTTATACGCGCTCTTCAGCTTCCCAAAGAACGAACTCTCCTCGGCCGTCTTCCCGGCACCAGGCGACACCGACGCCTTCTTCTTGACCCTGGTGACCTTATGCACGGCCGTCCCGACCAGCACCCGATCGGTTTCCATCGAGTTCACCTCGATGTTGTACAGGAGCGCCTCAAAGCCCCCATCCGCCAGGGAGACAAACTTGTGTCCATGCTGCAGCATCCGCGCCACCACCATGTGGACGAACTGGTCCTCCGCTTCGAAGCCGCTCCCCATGAAACACAAGTGCTCCCCGCCGGCGATACTGTTGGCTTCTAAGGCTTGCTTTTGCGCTTGTAGGAGACCCTCGACGGCCGTGTCGAAGGCCGATGCGTTTTGAATTAACTGAAAGAAAACATGAGAAATTTACTTTACTTGTCACGGATACCAAAGAAAAATTAGCTCCTATTTCCCGAATAACTTCCCGATCAAAAGTGCTTATTCAAAAATCACTTTGAATCTTAGAATTATATTAAAGAAATACTGTCTGCTTTATAATATTTTCTAATGGAAATGTGTCGATTAATCTTGCACTAGGGGTTTATTACTCTCGTTGTTACAACAGATACTGCATGTAAGAAAACTATCAACACCGACCCCAGTCAAAAGAAATACTTACAGATAAACCACATGAAGTCCCCCGAATACTTACGATAGAGTTACGAATGTATCACTGATGATTAAAAAGATAATTACATACGAGTCTGTCCATCTTGAAAGAATGTACCGAAACAGTTGTAATTCGCAGAAATTATCAACCATTTTTCCTCCGCATGAGCCACTGTTCTACGATTGCACACTCTCGTAAAGAACGTCAGTCATGTCACACAAGCACCGATGAATAATTTGTTTATTAGCTCCATATATTCGCACATTTTGGGGGAAACGACACAACGGACAACCAGTGGTACCACACCCACAGCGCCCCCGGTTCATCTTACCAGATTGGCATCGAGATAAAACGCCGTGACCAAGTGGCTGCTGTTATACTGCTCCGGCGGTCGGCAGTCGATCACAAAGAACCGACATCCACTCCGGCGTGTGGCCGCCGTGACAATCTCATCCACGGTTACCGGCAGGCATAGGGCTTGGGGGATGGGGATGTGGAGGCGTTTGGTCGGGGAGACGGGACGGGTGCCGAATAAACTGGTCCATGTTGTCTACAACACGTTGAAAACTCCAGAAAATGGTTAAGATTCCGTTTGGTGGAACATAAGTACCTCGCGTAATGATTTCGGTGTAGCGGCCAGATTCGCATTGGCTAGTTCGAAAAAGTCGGTTACGTCGTCGACGCTCATGTTGCGCGGCAGAGCGTGAAGAAAACCTGAGAAAAACTGATGGTCAGGTGGGATTTATGCGATTAGTGGTTTTCGGGTCTTCTTACTGAAATATTAGTTTTTTTTACCATTTATTCAATTAAATCGTTCAGAAAATCGATTAAAAAATCGTTTTCTACTTCAATGATTTTTTTGCAGTTTTATAATAGTCGTTTCTTGAACTTTCTTTAGCAAGTTCAATTCGCTTTTAATAAAAAAAGCAGCATTATGGACACTCAAATTTTATATAATGTTCGTTTATTTATATCTAATTTTATATTATTACTATATTTCATGTTATTATTTTATATTGTATTTTATATAATTTTATAATGTACTGACAGAATTGTACCAATTCTGCTGTTTCTTACTTGTCAGTTCTTCTTTGGTACTCTCTTTCATCTCCATGACTTGTTCTCTGTAATAACAAATCGAACAATAACTTCACATCAGAAAAATCCGGAAATGCTGGATAACTCACTTGATGGAGAACAGTAAGATTAGACCAAGAAAAAGGATTAAGAATGGATCGTTGTTTTGGAAATATAAATCCCAAACGGCCAAAATAGTGTCCGGTTTGCAGTCCGCCGCAAAAAGCGTAGAAAACTGCAACAAAAGGAATAACCGGTTATAAAAAATCACAAAACATCGAACACGAAGACTGGCAAGATTTTTTAAGAATTGCTCAACAAAGCACGGTAATCTCATATAATAATTACGAAAATAAATCGTTATAATTCATTGATACTCGAAAATCGATACTTAAACAGACAGAAACATTAACGAAGAAATCGTGATGCCACAAGAAAATTTTCTGTCCGTTGGTAGGAAAACGACAACTTTCCAAAAACCACACAACAGACAGTTAAAATTACAAAACCAGACAGTGAAACCATTCACGCTAAATAATACCAAAAAAACACACTATAATAAAAATTAAAAATAAACAAAAATAAATATAAAATTAGAATAATTTAAATTAGAAAATAATTTCTAGCATTTATAAAAAAAATTTTAGATTTAAATTATTTACAAAATTTAAATGATAAAAAAATTAAAGAAACTATTGAACACAATTTTATTAATTTATTTTTAAAATTTAAAATATAATAAAACAAAAACGTAAAACATTAAAATAAATGCAAAATAATGGTAATTAAAATTTCAAGAAAACGTTCCGCCCATTTACACGATACTTTCCATGAAGCGACATACCCAACTGGAACTGAAACGTTCAAACGAAACTTTCTTGGAATCCAAAAACGTGCACAACTCGGGGTCATGGTATAGCACAATCAATCGGAATAAATGATGGATGATGTCGTTGTTGGCTGCATCCTTGGGAATGAATCGATGAACAATGGTGGCCAAAAGATCGTAAAGGGTAGCCACGGGTACGCGCAGCGGTACCAGGACGCGGAGAATGTCCATCCACCCAGCGTTCGGGTTGTAATCGCATTTCTTGTTGTAGCAAAACGCCGTCACCACGGATTCGATATCGCTCCGCAGGGCCAAGCGTTCCGCGTCGCTGATGTTGTCCAATTTGTCTGTAAAACGAGTTAGTGAATCCCAGAACAAACACCTTATTTATTTCGATTCTTCAGCTAAACAAGAAAAGGCTAGTAAACTTTTTGCGTTTTACTGAGATTGTTTTTTTATCATTATTCTAAACAATTGTGGAAACTCTTTTAATAATACAAAAAAATCATTAACTAAACAGAAAAAAACGGAGATCCGTCATCCATCCTTCGAGGGGAAGATAAATCCAAGTGAATCCATAGAAACGAGGAAAAATAAATTTTTTTTTTAAGAAAACAATCATTTTCGACAATGAAATATTCGTAAGTGATTTACAAGGGACTATCGCCTTAAAACGTCAGTAAATTGATGCACAGGATAAGCTGATCGCATTCGTACGTGCGTAGGAAAGAAAAGTCATTAAAATATCAGTTTTAACGCGTGGAAACAACAAGTTACGACAGTACTAACCAACAAGCTGCTGAGAAGCCACATGCAATGCATTTTGCGATTCCAGCCCGAACATTCCATCCCATGATGCAAATCCACCAGTAGAATCCTCATTGTTCCAAGATATATCCAGACAAGCCTGTGAAATGCAACAACATTCGAATAATTCATTTCCTTCGTCGTTTGAACGAAGTGGAATTATATAAAACGGTATTTTCCAGCGTTGGGGTCGCGTACGTGATCGAATTCTGTATGGTGACGCATATGAACAAGATCCTGTACAGCGAATTCAGGGCATGATTCGCATTTTATGGTTTACTGCCAACACCAACCTGCCAAGCACGACTGCGTAATTCTGGTGGAAAATGTCGTCCTTCCGTAACGCGAACGACATCATGAAGACCACATTGCTCATCAAGAAGCTGTCGTAGTTCGGCTACCCTGGAAAAGAACTTCCATAAACTTCACAGTCCAGGAAGAATCAAGAAAATCAAACTGCGCTGATTTTTGTCACAATTCTGTGCAGTCTCGAATATTTTCGAATGGGGCTCCGCAGCTTACCATTCAGGTGCTCCGATTGTTGTCTCGTCCTCGGAGATTTTATCCGCAACATCAACATCATCGGGAAGAACAGAATTGTCATCCGGATCTGCCGCGGATCCGTTTAAAGGAGGGACGAATTCTGGCAATGAAGATTCGCTGTTGCTCAGATCTTGTTCCGAATCTCCTTTTTCCATCTCCGCCATGGTGATTAAAAGATTACCTAGCTCGAAACAGCCACTTTGCGCTCAGAGTCTGCTTCATAAAATAAACCTCCAAATTTCGTCGACTAATAAACAATGTAAAAAAGGAAAATGATAAATCGAAAAAAAACCCATATTAATTATTAAACCTTTTCGATTACGCAGCTAGCCCAGTCATAACATCCAATGCTCGGATTCCACTGGGTCAAGTTCCAATGGAAATCACTGCCGTGACATTAGAATGAACAGTTCCATTTCCCGGTCCAGTTCCATTTCCAGCCGATCACACGCAACAGCTTTTCAGCTGATTTTCAGTTTTCTCATTTTTCTGTTTTCAGTTTCCCATTTCCAACATCGGATATGTTTGTTTGTCAGTTTGTGTAAATAATAATCAGCAACTCTTCCCGGACTTTTTAAAAATGCCTCTGACTCGCAGTGTTAATCTGCGGCAAATATATCGTTATCTCTACCGCACATATCTGGAAAATCGCCAATTTACGAGGACGAAAACGCAGATCCAGAGCACGGTAATATTTCCCTTCCTTGACACTGCTTTTGAAACTTCTACTCCGCAAACCCATTCTAACCTTTCAGCCCGGAAGATTTTCGAGTTCTGGTGGTATCCTCTTCCTCTCCTTCATCCCAGCCGTCAAACTAGCCCACTGCGCCGCCAACACACCACAATTCGCTGAAATCACCCAGTCGCTCTATCCAGATCTCGGTCGGTCCCCTGACGCATTTTCTCAGAATTCTTTTGACATTTTCATCGGAAACAGGTCCCATATCAAACGTAAAGGACCTTATCAAGATTGCGGATCTCTTATACGACAATCACCGCATCGACGACCTCCACAGTCTCCTGAAGGATTACGGGGAATCGGACAATGCCGAGGTGTTGTGGAGAGTGGCGCGGGCGTTGTACGAGAAGTCTCAAGCTGTTACTTTGGATGGGGAGAGGAAAAAGTATATTTATGATGCGTTTGCCGCGTCCAAACGGGCTGTGGCTGCTGGAGACGCGAATTTTGCGTGTCACAAGGTGCGTGTTGTTTTTCCACGTTTTGCACTTTTAATTTAAGAATTATGTAGGACAAAAGAATTACTGAACTTTGGTTGAATTAAGTGTACATATTTTGGCTTTATTCGTTCTTATTTTTAATAATTTTATTTTAATAATTTTGATGTTTAATTTAATATTTAACTTTTTAGTATTTCCTTAATAATTTTATTTTAATGAGTTTAATAACAAGTTTAGCGTTTTTTAAATATTTTTCCTTTTTATTCTTGTGCAATTAAATTTATTTTTTTGCTTTTTTCAGCCTCGTGTTGCATTCTTTACAACACACATTTTTTTGCCGATTTGTTGAAAAAATTGGTTTTGTTTGTCCCGTATTGGTTCTCCTGTACTACAGCCGTTAACTAACGTTAATATGTGAAAAAATCAGAAATATTCTGTTTGTTCGATAAACCATTATTTTTCAATCGTTTTCTGTTCTTTTTTGACAATGATCAATGAATGATGCGCTTTCTGTAGTGGTATGCTATTCTTCTGGATGAAATTGGCAAATTCGAAGGCACAAAGTTTCGTCTGCAGAAATCACCGGAAGTTAAAGAGCATTTCGAGGTGTGCAGAGTGAAATAATCGTTTGATCATTCCAACAGGAGTACAGCGTTCCGTGTTAATTTATTAGAAAGCCATTTCCTTGAATCCCACCGATCCGACCAGTCACCACTGTCTGGGTTACTGGTAAGCCGAATTGTCTGTAATACAGCAGTTGCCGAAAAGATTAAAATGTCTTTTGGCTAATTTCTATGGATGGATTTCACGGTAAAGCGTTTTCTTAATTTTGTCCGTAGATTTTTTTAAATATTCTGATACTTTCGTTTGGGTTGTTTTTTCTTATATTTAATTTGATAATTTGTTTTGTTGCTGGATTTTTTTAGCTGATTTCGTTGGTTAATATTTTTTTCATGAAAACATCTCATTTTTAATTAATTAGTATTTTTCTTGATTTCTGTAATGAGTTTTTATGATTATTTCTACTGATTATTGTTGATTAATGAGATGTTTTTAAGGATTATTTTTTGGGATTGTTTAACATTAAACTTGCGATGATGTAGTTTTATTTAGCGTTAATTTTTCTTAAATGGATAAATTTTTCTGTTTTGTAGATAAACTTTGTTTTGTTTACCTTTGCACTGATTTGCTAAGGTAAATGAAAATGTCCATTACACGTTTCGTAGGCATTACAGTTTCGCCGATTTGGCATGGTACCAGCGTCAAACGGCAGCGGCATTCTTTGCCACACCCCCTAAATCAACTTACGAAGAGGTATGCTACGAAGAGGTAATCTCAAACTCTTTTTAGCGAAGAATCATGTCGAAGGAAAAGGACGTCTGATTATGGCTGCGGTACAATGTTGCTTTAAACTTCCGTTATCATTTTGTTGTGTTAGTTTATGTTCTGTATTGTTGCTGTTTTTACTTTGTTGGATTTCTAGTGATCGTCGGTTTTGTTGCTCATCTTTTGGTCTTCTTTCTTATGTATAGAAAATTGAGCCTAATAATGGATGGTTCAATAATGTTCCATGGCCATAACCTAATTTAATTGTGTTTAAATCAATCATACAAATGCTGGTCAGTTGTAATTTTGCTAAAAATTTCAATATATAAATTTTGTGCATGTTGGTTGCAGTTTGGGATCTGCTTACAGTAGGTTCGATTGTGGTAGATTTGCGACTAAAGTTTGTTTCATTTTTCCAGGCAGTGAAATGCTTCGAACATGCTGAATCAGGTGAGTGGAAATTTACTTATGTGATAACTGATTCAGTGATCTGTAAATTACGATTTTCTGCAACCAGTTAAGTGAATTATTGAATTTAATTCAACTGAAATATGAAAGGCCGTTGTTTACTGACAGCGTAGTGTAATAAATTATTTTTGATTGCATTATAAATTGTTTGATAATTTATATTTAATAAAAATGCTTATGTAATTTTAACTAATAAAGCTTATAATTTTGTGTCGATTATTTGTCTTATAGATTTCATAATGATTTACATTTTTAACTATAACACAATTTTGTAATTTTAAGTAATTAAATGTATAACATTGCACTGATTTACTTGTTATTTCTGATTTTGTACTGTTTGTTTGCTGTTGCAGTGCAGCCGAATTTTTACAGTATGAATTTATTAATGCTGGGTAAATCGTACATGAAGATCCACGATTACAAGCAGGCAGTTGTTTATTTGACCAAACTGAAGGAATATCAGGCGGCAACGGCGGAAGATCGAAAGGTGCACAACATTTGCCATTTTTTCCCAAAAAGTATGCTAAAACTTAGCGTTTGTTCTTGTAGGCCATGGACGAAGGTAACCATCTTTTACACGAAGCCGTAAAAAAAGCCAAGTAGTGCTCTTGTCGAGTTGATTAAAAAGTGATACTTCAGTCCTTTTCTGACATTCATCTGTTACTCTTCAAGCGAGAAAGTGGTTTTAAAGGGGTGGTTTTGTTGTTTCTTTTGGATGTGGCATTTGGTTTCGTTTGTTTTAATTCAAGTTTAACACGGAAACAGGTATTTTAACGCGTTTTACTTGTTGATGTGCGGCTTTTCCGTGGAGAAGAAATCTTGCGCAACATGTTGAAAGTTCCATACGGAAGAAACCTAGGCGTGGTCAGCGGTTAGAAATGACATAGTTTTGGACTTTGGTTAACTGTACTATCGGGAAGCGGTACGGTTGGATCCTAGCATTTTCCATGCTAGCAAGCGAAACACACTTTTGCCAAATATCTTATGGTAATGACCTGTGAGCTTGTTGTACACAGTGGACGATCTAACGGAAACCTTCTCTGGGATCATAAGATTCGTAACTATTGGAGTAACAACTGTTATGCGTAACAGGAATAGGAAATCTTACGTGTTTAAATGTAAAGGATCGACTAATGGTCACCGGTACTTCTACATGTACCTATAATTATGTATATAAGCTAATGCGAGTCCTGGAAATGTCTGAGGTGCGCAACAGTGAGACTTACTGTAATCTTATCCCGTGATCACCATCTTCTTGATCGTAATAGCCATGATATAAGCCATCTATTCAGATGATCCGTCTTTATCCCGTTTGTTACGTACCGTAAGGAAAGCGAGTACTCATAAAATTCGACGCACGTCACCTGTATCAATGTGCACACACCGGTATACTACCACGTAAATATATTGTTTATTATGTATTTTTTATTTATTATTTATAGTAGTCTGTACCTGGTACATCCGTTCTGCCATCGTGCTGATCTACAACATGTATTCGTATAAGTTAGTGAATAAGTAATAAGACCGCAGCAAAAGCTTCGCTATTGGGAATTAACTTACACATCACCAGCATTAATTGCATATAATATTATCATCACTGTATGATGCCGAGATCCCCACGCTCCAGCCTGATTTCTATAAATTAATGCACAGTCCGTGATTTACGATCTGAGAAAGGAAGCGATCCGCAGACCGGTTGCCTGACTTGTACGAATAGAGATGAGCATTTTGCACCATAGTTGTAGTTTTGTTGCATTGTACACTATATGCAATGACAATACGTCCCAGGATCTCTAACTACTTCATGCTTATCATCCCTTTCTTCTTCCCCGAAATGAACGGTGCAGTTCTGTACGTCAGTCTGGTGGCAGTTGGTTACGTTGCTCCAGCTGGTTTTCCATCCCTTGCCTACGCCGGTCCGCCCATGTCCATCGCAACCGACTATGTGCAGCGAAAATATGCCGGTGTCATGAATTTCAAGCTTCATTTCCTCAGTGATTCCAGTGTTGTTAATTGTGTCGAACTGGGCTACAATTCGGAGAGAATGCTGGCTGAATGGCACTACCAAAAGCGCGATACGAGCGATCTTACCGCGTACATTGTTCCTGGTAAGAAAGACCTCACACTGTTAGTGGTGCGCTGCTGCCAAAGCGTATAGCGTACGTAAATACTGCGCGTACTGGATGGACCCAAAATGCCCTGGTTGAGCAAAAACCGCAGAATTTTTGTTACGCTTGCCGAATGTGTTTGGTCAGATTCTCTGTTTTCGCTTTCGCATTATCATGAACCCATGAAAGACTGTGCTTGTGGTTTCGTGACTTAGTTCGCGGATAGATGAGTGGGTTGTATTGACATCGAGGAGCGAGGCTTGGTCTAGACTTTTTACTTTTGCTTACAAACAGGATGTTTGGAATCTGAAAACGTTGTGCTGCGATTTGCGGATAGTAATCCATATGCTGCTCGATCCCGGTTTAGCCAGGAAGAGTACTATACAGTAGAGTATAGACCCGTTTCCATTGGTGTATTGCTTCCGTGATATAGCACCCCCGACCAATTCCTGCCCGACGTCTTATACCGTAACTCATCCAGATTTCTCAGTCGACTGGTTGTGTACGACAGCAACAAGTCAAAATTAAAATGTACTCTGTTTCAGTACAATCTTCTCACATTGATCTCTCCGAGAACTATGCTAAATCCAAGCCCAAAATCGTAAAACCTTTGATCAATTTTTAAAAGCGAAAGCAGATTCAAGTCAAATACGGACACAAGAAAAACACTACTTTATGGACACTGTAACAGACCGGAATTAAATGAATTGAACTATTGCAGCATGCGTGGAAACCACGGGAGTTCCATATTTCATGAAGGAGTGGGATGTCTTATGGCTGTCTACGTACGTTTTTCGAATTTTTAACAATGTAACGCAGACCATTGTATTTACTGACTATTACTATCAAATCGATATGTACCTGCAAATTATTGTACAATCAGTTCCACTTCTGCTATACCTCTACGCTATATTGTACTGCTGCTTTTTTCTACTCACTTTCTGATCCGTTGTTCGCAGTATGTCAGCCAGTGCACAAGTTCGCAACCGGGTTCAGAATCCGTCCTGGATTTACACATCATATCTTTCATTGCCACAATGTGCCGAGCTCTATGGCGAGGTCCTCAAGTTCTACAAGTGGACAACGGTTTTTTTCGTTATCGATACGGCCTCTGTTCCCATGTATTTCACACTAGCAGCGATGGTCATCGATCGCTTGCGAGCTTTAGGCGGCTTTTCATATTCGGAGAAGCGGATAACCACGAAAATGGGTGTTCGGTATGGAGGGTTTGATTCGATCTTGGAAGACATTCGCACAACAAGCAGAGGTCAGAAACCTGTTAGAACCTAAAAACTATTCTTTCAAGGCCGTTTTGAAAATGCTTCTTATTCTTACAGTTGTTGTGTATTTCGGCCATGCTGCGTTTTTACGCGAATTCCTGGTACGGCTCAGTTAGTTAGACAGATGTGTTATGAACCATGCTTTTTTACAGTTATTAATACTGCTGTGTTGATGGTTATATAACTTTTGGTTTCGAAAGGTTGCGGCAACAAGGAAGAACATGACCAACGGCGAATATGTACGGCAGTTCAAAGATACGATTTGAAAAGAACCTTCTCCATGCTTGTTAGCGTTTTTATCTCAAGGTTTATTTTGCCGTGGAAACCCAGTTCAATCGAATCTACGGGCGTTTGGACTGGTGCTATCAAGACATAGATGATCCAGTAAGCGAGATATCGCCTGGTAGATACTACATTTATAGGACCGAGATTATCATGCCTGACTAAAGCATTAAAGGCCCGGATAGTGTTTCGGCTGTCCTGCACTCATTGGCCTCACAGAGAAACACTGCGTAGCTCAGAAGTCAAACTATTGGTTAGCTAAACTCACATAATGTTGTTGTTTTGATTTGCGTGCTTCTGCGTTCTCTCCAGCTACAGTAAACTACTGCAGCTCATTAATCGACCTGTCAATAGTTCAAGATGAATGTTTCCGCTCATTACTTCGCGCCGTGCATTTTGCCCTTGTAGGTCGCCTTTCGAGCCTTCCAGTCTCTTTTCATTTTGCATCCATCCGATATCAGTTTTCATCCACGGGGAAAGCTGGGAGTCGAGTTCCACGAAAGGTCTGTCAGAGACTTCAACTTTACCTATCCCTTGTCCGATCAGGTATGGACGCTCCAGGAGCAAGTCTCATTTATTGCCCATACATATTCACTCAAGTAGCCGATAACCTTTTGTAGCCATTTATTGCCTTGGCGCCAAATTATGCTACCATAATAGCATTAGCAGAAGTAAGAAAGCTGTTGATCGCTTGTAGAAAGTTCCGCGCCAGAGATCTGTCAATAACCCTCCATAACATGCATCAGAAAATGGTTGTGTTATCGCTAGGTTCTGAACGAAACTATAGCCAGGGGAAAGGGCATGAATGGTGCAGCATTAGCCAGAAGTTTCCTAAAACGCAGTTTTGACAGCCAAGTGGGGACAATGCATTTTGACGATAGCGGAGAGCGTCGGTCAGATTTAACGATATCGTACTTTAATTCGTCTGGCATGCGGCAGGTACAACTGCAAACTTATAATACAAACATTTATTTTCATGCTTTGTGTACATTTAGCCATTTCTACTCAAAGCTGCTATATCCCAGTCGCTGACTACAATAGTTAATTTGGAACGCTGGGCGAATGCCTCCTTCCCTCCGCGGAATGAGCCGCAATGCGGTTTTACGGGACGACGGTGTGCTCATGCACTGCAAAGTACATGTACATCCTTGAAATTTTCACACTGCCGCGCAAAATAAAATATCTGTAAGTTTTAGCCGATAAACAACTAACCTATGCGGTGACCTTTACACTCCTGGCGATGTTTCTGGTTCTGGGAGGTTGGGTATTCGCTTACGCAAGGTACTACAAGATTATGGCGATGCAATGCGCGAACAACAGTAAGAAAAAGATTTTCAATAGGCATACCAAAAGAAAGAATGCCAGGGCGCTGCTGTATGATCCATGGTGGCAAGTACAGCTGAATAACACAGCGAAAGCGTCGTATCTTGAATCCGCCATTTCGTCTCTCTTTGTCGCACAAATGCGTAAACATGATTGTATCTGTATTAACACATCCAGAGCGTCATCTGCGAAGTCGTCTATGGACAACACAACGAACCATAGCATTCCCGTACGCTGTATTTGAGCTTTCTGCATAATCTACAACATCTAACCGAGCGATTTCAGGCCTTTCCGTATATCTGCGGACTGCATGGCGGGAACCCAGTAATCGTGTTTCACCTTTTCCAGAAAAACTCGTTACTGACCTTTGATCAGCTGGCAAGTAACTTGAGCTTGCTGCGCTTGCTGAGAAAGGTTTGGTCTTTTTTTTACTTTTTTCGGAAGCCTTTTTTCTGTGCTCAAAATGAAGCTGCTTTATTTCACAGTTCAAGAAATTGGAACATACGAATATCAGCCGATTTTACGGATTAACTATAACGGAAACCAACAGCGGTCGATCAAGATTGTCGGCTGTAATCGAGTGTCCATCCCGCGGGACACTGTCGGAAATATGCAACAGCTTTGTTGCTACTGACTTTGCATTTGCCAGCTCACTGATTGTGGATTTACTTGACGTAGTTGTTCGTCACGATTCATTATGACATACAAAATACCTGTATTTTGTTGTAGGCTGTAGAATACATCCACTCATCCAGTTTGCGTTATCACGGCCAGCTGAGTATCCTAGCTTGTTGGGTCGACAAGCATTTCACGTTAAAGGTCACCAAACTAGCCTTTGATAGACTAAAGCACGAACTGCACCATGCCTGTTCCGAGGCTCGAGATATTTCCCAAACCGCAGTATGGGAATCGCTTTACTGGACGACGTTTGATAATAACGATGATCTCACTGTCCGATCCATGCAGTCCGTTGATATATTTTCCTGTGGGCTGCTTGTTTATGAGATATTAACCAAATGTGCTTTGTATAAAGCGCTTTCAACCGTTAATCAAGGTAAGGACAAGTATGCTGTTATTCTCACTGATTTACCGGTCAGTCAACTGATTCTAGATGAGTTGCGCAACGGAATTAAAGAATACCGCACGAATCCACTGCCCGAAGCTGCTGACTTCAAAGACCTGACCAAATATGAATCCGTCCTCCGGTCTTGCTGGCGTACCGATCCAGTTAACCGGCCAAATATCCATCAGTTTCGTGCACGCATAGCCGGCGTTTCGCGACTACTGAATCGCGAAACAGGCCATCATAAACTGATTGACAAAGTGCATAACCGATTAGCAGATTACTCGGCAAGTTTGGAGAAAGAAGTGGCCCACAGAAGTCGAAGCCTGAAGGAAGAGATGGCAAAATGTGATGCTATAATTGGACAGTTTCTGCCGCAGTATGCTTCGTTTATTTTGATTTGCTGCTTTCTTCGACAGTGTATGAAATGAACCTGTTTCTCTATTTAGACTTATAGTGAGACAACTCCGCGCCGGCCTAGCGGTGTCTCCAGAGTATTTCGACTGCGTGACCATCATGTTCACCGATCTCTATGGATTTGCGGATTTTGTGACATGCAGTTCACCAGAATCAACAATCGCTCTAATCAGCGAAACAGAAGGGTGCATCGATGGATTATCCACAAGATACGACGTATACAAAGTGGAGGCTGTTGGGGACTCGTACATGGTGATAAACGAAAACGATTCAGTTTATCAGCTCGCGAGGTAAATATCTCTGTTATTTCAGGTGGCCAGCGGCCTTCCAGTCAGAAACGGAAACATTCATGCGCTAAGAATTGCGACTTTTGCATTGAAGCTTATGGAAGCCGAGCCGACATTCACTTTTCTGAAGAACCTTCGTTTCAGAGTGGGAGTCCATTCCGGTAAAGCACTGCAACAAATACTGCGGAGAAAATCCTACCGTGCAGTGTCCTCACCAACCTTTCTTCCCCAGGTTCCTGCGCAGCCGGAGTAATGGGATTAAAGCGACCTCGTTACTGCTTGTACGAAAATACCGGCGCAATAATTAATCTGTGCATGCCAGTAATTGTAATCGTTGACCGTAGGTTTGGTGACACTATCAACATGGCTTCTAGAATGTGCAGCCATGGAATGCCGGGACGGATTCACCTGAGTCCAGCTACAGCGAGGATCTTGAGTGAATTAACAGAATTTGTGGTGGAACCCAGAGGAACGATGGCCATCAAGGGAAAGAGCGAAATGGTCACTTACTGGCTTCTGGGTTCTCGTTCCGCGC
>JAQGAU010000503.1:0-26999 GCA_034698045.1 Paramacrobiotus richtersi
CCGCGCCTCCAGTGCTTTTGCATAGGTGCAATATCCCGTGATCCGTAAAAAATGTGACATAAGCTGCTATACTTGTCGAAGAAGTATTGTTACTCTTCTAAACTTCACATGTGTTTATTGGCCAGCTACATAAAAGAAATTGCGAATGCTGCACTTGAATTCATTTTTGCGGAAACCTGGCATGATTAGAAAAATGATTACCTTTGGCCGGATTGGTGTTAAGAAGCGACAAAATCTTGCAGACAATACGGATAACGAACAGAAAGATTTGGAACCCTGAAAGTGAATCTAGGCTGTAACCTACACATAAAGTGTGCTGCCTTTTCTGTTGACTCCCTTACATCGCAAAAAATATAAAAACGCAAAGTCGTGCTTTCACACCATTTAGGCTGCAGTCTATATACCGAGTTTTTATACAACAGCTAAGAATTATTTTCTCAACAAAGATGGTTTTTTAGGTGGAGATAATTGACCGAAACAAATTAAAAAAATAATAGACACGTTTGTACATACTGAGGGGGACACAAAAAACTGCATGTTTTTCCGGCGTATAACTGCGTATAGATGTCCACCATGGCAGAACTGCCAAAAAGCCTACCTACTCAGCAAATTCAGTTCACACAAAACTGCACAGTCGGCGCAAAACAAACTGTTGTGGACTTTGCCGAAAAAGGAAAAAAATTATATCGAAATGCTGCTTCGCCAAAAAACCAATACAGATATATGAACAATTCTGGGCTAGAACCTACAATGTTCGCGAAAAATAGAGGAACATCCTTTACATCGGCCTTGCATATGATATAGGTTCTAGCCTAGAATTGGTCATAGATCTATAACCTGTTTTTGGCGTCCGGCAAACTGGATGAGCCAGCATTTAAAAGGCAAAGCCAAGAGTTCACAAAGTTTCGACCGCTAGAGAATAAAACAAATAACCACGTTCCTGCAGAAAGTCAGATTTGCGGCGTTCTTGTATTTAGATAGCTGCGTAACGCGTCCGGCCATTTGGGCATTAGTTGGAAATATGAATCGGCAACTGTATCTGAACATTTTGCATACCATACCAGCGCTCTTCTGTAACGGACAGGGACCAAAGTTGTATTGTAAGGTCTCTTTCCGTCGACCGCGGAAATTTCTGGAGGTTCACTCCTGGAGGGACTTCGATATTAATTTACGCAACGAAAGCACGCCCAAAGAATACGTGAACAATAGTCGGTCTCCAGTGGTGCGCGTTTTAGTAGAAAACCAAGGACTGAGGACAAATTCGCCAAAGGAAGTATTAACAAAGCAAATATTGTCGCTACCAGTTGACCATCGCACATGGTGCGCCGTACTGTACAGGCATGCATCTCAATCTCAAACCTAACGTCTCAAACTCGTGTCTCAAACTCAATGTTAGGCATATGGCCGCATAAAAATTCAAAATCGAAATTAATGCGGACCTCCTCCCGTAAGGCGGGCAGCGCTGCCAGCGCATAACGCTGACAACCGCTTCTTGGGTCGCTCACTCAGCCTCACTGAACATACAGTAATTAAAATTTTAATTGCGTTTTCACTGACGTAAATGCCGTCTCGGTGTGGTTTGCACCATACTTTTTAACTTTTATCTTTAGACTTTATTCATTTACTGAGTGATTTCAGTTCCTTTCGAAATTTACTGAAAAATGCACAGCACTTTCTTGCTTTGCTCATCTTGCGAAATCTGTAACACTGAAGCCTGATTGTGCAAGTCGTGAAAGAGTTTCAGGTCAAAGTGTCTTCCTTTAACGGCAATGAGACCGCAAGTGCGAGCACGAACACGCAGTATCGATGGCGCTTCGCCTTCTGCGCCCCCTCAAGTCGCGAAACGTGACCATCCCTCTGCCAGTACGCGAAGTTATGGTTCAGTGCTGGCATCTCCCATTAGCTACAAAGAGCTGATCAAAGGACTGGGTCTAGAGTTCGAAGCCAAGCCTTCCAGCTGGCGCAATGCTGTCGATTACTCGACGGAGACTGTGGTCTTTTTCCAGCTGGATCTCGGGGGCGATATGCCTCGCATCAGCAAAAGCATCGTCATTCGCCCTGAGCCCTACGTCGAAAGGGATGTGGAGATGCTGTGCTTGGTCCCGTCTGTGTTTACCGAAGATTCTCTGCTGCCGATGCACTCGTCGTATGTCAGAAATGCTATGGGACGAACGTATCTGCAGGACGGTACAGATCTCATGAAACTGTTGGATTATACTAGTGCACTCACACTCAATGTGGACCTGGAGACAGTTTCTCAAGAGGCGTCGTCACATTCACCACCACGCGCCGTCAAGAATGTACGCAGCAGGTAATCCTCAAGTGATATCTCCCAGGGCGGTCGTACTATCGTGGTGCAGTTTGTTGATTTTGTTACTATTTAGGTTTTAATGCAACCTGAGTGTTTTCGTGTTTAGATGTCCCACACCGTATTATTCGAACGATTCCACACAGATTCTGGACGACGCGGATGATCCAACGGAAACGGAAGTACACAACGGCCTTCGTCCTAATTCCAGTAAGTTCGCGATTACTTTTTTATACTTGTGGCCTTCCTTGTTTTCTTTTGGTCGGTTAATTGGAACCACTAGTTACCAGTTCTTGAGTGTGCTGAGCAGGTTGCAGTCTTGATATTTCGGCAGATGATGTTATTCCGGATGGAACACTTACCTCCGATGACCAGTGGAGTGTCAAATCAGTGGAAATTTTTGGGATGCTTCCAAAGCGACAGTCGACACCTACACCAACGCACCATGCTGAATCAGATGTTGGTATGTGGTTGGTACATGAATTACCGTATTTTCCCAACTAACAAAGAAGCAGCACTAACTGTCAAATTCCGACCTGCTTCACTTGCTTTGCGGTATTTAGAGATAATTTAATCATATAGTTATTATTAAATTTATTCAGGGTGATGTAAAAATATAGTTTGACTGCCCTCGAGTTCAGGGCGAGACTGGGGAAAAAGGAACAGTAAGGAAAATGAACTATGTAGCTTCATGTGCGTAGACTACTGCATGAGCTTTGCTGCCTTTATTTTACCGTTTCCTTAAAAGTTAATCCTGTATTTTCCACCGTGGTAATATACTAAATTTGCTAATCTAACAAGCAGATCCCCCAACGCCTCATACTGACAAAAATCTGAGGATGAGCATAAGCAGTAGTGCTATTTGTACTGATCACAGGGTATCTTTCCAGTGGGGAAAATTATCAAATAATCGAATTATCAAGTAATCAAATTATCAAATTATCAAGTTATGGACGGTGAATAGTTATGAATTTTTATAGTTTTTAATACGTGAGTTGGTTTAACATAGCCGTCTACGGGGGATGGGTCAGCAAGATTACGATCTTGAAACGATTCCCATACACCGCTATGCTAAGCAAACTCACGCAAAGAAAACTCATAACTACTCACCGTTCGTCAAAAAATACCCTGTGGTCAGACAAATAGCACACCCTTTTAGGCTCATTCTCAGATTTTTGTCCATAGGCGTTGGGGGATCTACTTGTAAGTAGATTCGTGTTCCCGACTGACGGGACAGCCGACTGCTCGAAAATATTTTTCTTTTGTTGTACTCTGATCATGTTGTGTAGTGACTCATCCCACGACCGTGCAGTTCGATGTCGCTACACCGCTGGAGGATGTCAGTTGGTTGGCCGGTACGCGCCGGCGCAGTCTCCGTACCCGAGGGAGCGTGAACCGGGATCATCAACACGCACTGGATGCTAAGGGTTGCAGTTCTGACCAGTTGTTGATCACTCCCGAGAACACAGCTGCACCAGTTCCGAGGAAGCGGCAGCGCAGCGCCAATTCACCCAGGCCGAACCAGTGTAGTAAAGGAAATAAAAAAAGGGTTAGGCCAAAGTATCGTGTATGGGATCCACGTAAAGGAATGGCCCCACTGCAGGAGGGTAAGAGTAAGATAGTGAGCTGTGTGGCAGAGCATTGATAATTGTGGTTCGTTACGAACCGTTCGTAAGTGACTTCGATGGTGTTCTTGTGTATGTGGTTCTAAACCAAACAGACGTGAAGTCCGGTGTACACGGGTTGTCTGCTTCCGAAGAATATTATTATTATTATTATTATTAATACCGTTTTTTCTTGCAGAAGTAATGGAGTCTCATATTAAGAACGTCGCAGCCAAGGGGTATAAATGTTGGTAATACCCGTGCTGCGGAACATTGCAGTTTGGAGGTACAACAGATTCTGTCTATCGGCACATCTATGGTCATGAAAAGCATGTTGGAGGGCAGCCGATTAAGGCATGTAAGCACTATCGTGCGGAGAATCGACGACGGTATTTACTGGGTTATCCACCGGCTGGTGGTGGAATTCGCAGCTTTTATCTGGTCAATTCGAAAGATATTGATGTTAACCGACGTGAGCGTCAGCGGGTATGTTTTAAACCGGAATCATTCCACTCCATGTACATTGCGAAGGAGGATACGGAAGATGCGACAACGCTGACCGATCGGGTGGAGGCTTTGCTGGCTGAAGGGCGTCTTAGCGCACAAGCAACGATAGACGAAATTTTGAACTGCTTGGATGCGCAGGATCAGCCTGCGGCTCAATAAAGTGCAGGGATGTGTCGCTGATCATCAGTTGCCAGAACTGTTATCTTAGATTCTTACTATGGTTTGCGGTTTGTTTTTCGTTTTGTTGTTTGCATAAGCGGCATATATAATTCCATATATACACGTGGTTTGTTCTGTCCTGTGCACGATGCGTTTGACAGAGGAAAGGGTTCTTATAAAAACACGATTTGCGAGGAAAACCGTAACAACTGGCGATTTTGAAAACGCTATTGCGACAGTGCTCGTTCGAAGAAATCTGACGAGTACGTATGTCACGTCTAGGCGTTTTTACTGATTTTGCAGACATCAGGTTCCGTTTACTCGGGAACAGGAACTTATTATGTTTCGCGATGTCTACATCGCGAAAGATACGGACATGTAGCTACACGATAGTAGTATCAACCTTAACGCGCAGGCAGCAAAGCGGCCATGTAGATGATAAACGACAAACGAGTTCCGGCTGAGATACCTGATGCCGGCTCGTGCAGGTCGCAGTTAAAAACTGCTACATGGTGCTGCGAACAGTAACATCCCAGTCACGTGGCAAATTTTGCCGAGATGTTGCTCATTACTTTACGGGAAAGGACTTTCGATCTTGTTATTACATACTCCTATCACAGCGGAGTCGTGCGTACGTCGTACAGCTGCGTACCGTATTGTAGAATTCGTAATGCGTACGGCCCTTTCGACAACGTACGCACTTTAAGTATTTTACTAATTAATTATGGTGGGTGAATTTAAATTGGGTATCAACTGATCAGTGAGAAAGTGTCTGTAACGTGAAAGTACCCAAAGGCTGAAGCCGAAGGATTCACAAGGCAAAAATAGAAAACTGAGTTTATATTAAGTTACGTAGTGAGCGGCCCGGTAACCGCCCTTGGATCCGCCCAGTAAACAATCGCAAGTTGACAAACAACGCTTTTATTGACGTAAGTGCCGTCTCCATGAGTTTGGAGTTGCAGCACTCTGCACCGTCGAGCCATTTCAGTCCCTTTTGAAAATTGAAATCTCGTACAGTTTTAAAATTAAGTTCGTGCCTCTTCTCGTGCTAACAACAATGAACCCGCAAGTGAAATCACGAGCACAAAGTACTGATGGCGCTTCGCCTTCTGTGACATCACCCATATCCTACAAAGAGCTGATCAAGGGACTGGGTCTAGAGTTCGAAGCCAAACCTTCAAGCTGGCGCAAAGCTGTCGATTACTCAACGGAGACTGTGGTCTTTTTCCAGCTGGATCTCGGGAGCGATATGCCTCGCATCAGCAAAAGCATCGTCATTCGCCCTGAGCTCTACGTCGAAAGGAATGTGGAGATGTTATGCTTGGTGCCATCTGTGTTTACTGGAGATTCTCTGCTGTCGAATCATTCGTCGCATGTCAGAAAAGCGATAGGACGAACGTACTTGCTGGACGGTACAGATCTAATGAAACTCTCGGATTATATTGGTACCCTGGATGTGGACGAAGAGACAGCTTCTGAGTCTGAAGAGGAACCATGTGCCATCAAGAATGTACGCAGCAGGTAATTTTCGAAATACGTGTTTTGGGGGGTTCGTTCCGCTATCAATCGTAAAGTACATTGCCGCATCCCTCTCAGGGCGGTCGTATTATTGTAGTGCGTTTCTTGATCTGTGAATTGAGTACCTTGGTCTGTGTTGCAGATCTGCTGACTGAAAACTTGTTTGTTGCTGTTTCTTAGATCTCCCACACCGTATCCTACGAGCCCCTCCAGACAGATTTCCGACATGCGCAGTGGAAGCGAAATCTCAGCAGTAACTTTGAATGACGCCGATGATCTATCCGAAACGGGAAAACACAACGGCCTTCCTCCTGCTTCCGGTAAACTTGGGACCATTTTCTCTGGTTCATGTCTTAGATTGTTTTCCGTCGTTTCACTGGAACTATTAGAGTGTTGACTAGAGAAACGGTCCTGATTATTGTAGATAATGTTATTCTGGATGAAACGGTTTCCGCAGATGACCAGGGGAGTGTACAATCCGAGGAAATTTGCGAGAGACCACGGAAGCGTAAAACGACAGCTGTATCAACTGGCCATGCTGAATCAGATGCTGGTAAGTGATCTAAGAGGGATAAGCTCGTTTAGCGTGTCCTTGTGGCCCTTTTCTAATCTTGTACTTAAACTTGTACTTAATATGTTTACCTATGACGTTAACTGTACCAATTGATGGTACGGCCAGGAATATCTCGTTCGGATTGTATTACAGTAGGGAAGCATCCCCGAGGACAGACACTGCAGGCCGATGACGCTACATCCCGGAATGAGGTTACTTCGGTATCCGGTACGCGTCGGCGAGGTCTGCGTACGCGAGGGATTGTGCAACGTGCATCAGCTGCAGCAGCTTCCGGTTCCAGCCAGCCGTTTAGCCGTTTCAAGGATACATTTGCGCCAGTTCCCCGGAAGTGGCAGCACAGCGCGAATCCACCCGCACCTAACAAACGTGGTCGTCTGCGTAAAAGGGGCTCGGAGAACTATCGAGTATGGCATCCGAAACAAGGGATGGAAGTGCTGCAGCAGGGTAAGGCTAACAAGGGAATTTCACCAAGCGGGACATTAACATAGGTTTGTAGATCAAAGTCAGTGGGTAGTTGTGTTGTCCACGCTGCCGAAATGTCTTGGGAATTGCGGAATGTTCCTATGCGGCGTCAGTAGCTTCCGCCCTTGGCAGTAGTCATAGTTACATGATCCAGTGCAAGTATTGTCCTGTCTATCGAATCATGCTGTCCACCGCTTATTGAAGCTGAAGTACTCGTATCGGAAAATTGCGGTTAAGACTGTAAGGGTGGCTTTTTTCCAATGAAGCGACAAGAGGTTTCGGCACGCTTTGAGAATGGATTTTGGTATAATAATAAACCCATATTAATAGCATTGCGCACTAGCCTCGTGGTACTACATCTGACTCTAAAATCGTTTCGTGTGGGTTCGATTTCCACTGTGAGTACTTTTATCTAATTTCCTATTTCAAAAATTTACCCAAAAATTTAACAAATCCGAATAATTTCCATTAGCCAGTGACGCCTCTTCTAAAGAGCTTGGCTACGTAATAATAACAATAAAAATGCTTTAAAAACGTTACTCCTGTACGAGGAAACAGTGTGGGCTGGGTTTCAGTGTCCCGTTCGGCGAAGGTTCCGTTCCCTTGTAGGGTGGTTTATATTGACTGAGCAACCGCGTTTCTTTGTAGAAGATATGCAGATTCACATTCGCAACGTCGCAGCAAAGGGGTACAAATGCTGGGAGTACCCATGCTGCGGATCACTACAGTTTGGGGGTTCCACAAACACTGTCTATCGGCACATTTATGGACAGGAGAAGCACTGTCGTGCGACGTCCTTAAACGCCTGCAAACATTATCGACAGACGAATCGACAACGCTATCTACTGGGTTATCCACCGGCCGGTGAAATTCGCACGTTTTATCTCATGAATTCGCAGGATATCGATGTTAGTGCACGTCGTCAGGAGCAGGTGTATAAAGCGGATACATTACGTTCCATGTGTATTGCCAAGGAGGATAGGAATGATGCGACAACTCTTACTGATCGGGTGGAGGCACTGCAGGCTGATGGACGGCTTAGCGCACAAGCCACGATAGACGAGATTTTGAACTGCTTGGATGCGCAGGATCGGCTTGCGGCTCAAATAAGGTGAAGGGAGGTGCTGTTGATCGGCAGATTTTAGAACTGACATGATGACATGTACTACTGTTTGCGCATGTTGTTTTCTGTTTTTCGTGTCATAATTTTGTGGTTTGCATAAGCGGTCACATGATTCCCAATCATATTGTTTAGGAAAAGATTCTTATAATAACGGCAGCTTTCTGGGGATAACAGTAACAATTGGCGATTACTTAAAACACTGTTGCGACAGTCCTCGTTCGACGAAGTCTGATGAGTACTCATGTCACGGTTAGGCCTGTTTGCTGGTTATGCAGACAGCAAGTTCCATTCACTCGGTAACAGGAACATAAGGAGCAGTTCTGCAGGTCCGCAAAACCTGTTGTAGCTTTACGATAGCAACTGTAATGCGCAGGTGCCGTGTACATGACCAGTCTTCTTTCAAATCACACGAAACGACATGCGAGTTCCGTCCGAGATTTCAGATGCCGACTCGGAATTACACTGTCACATGAATCCTATGAAGGTGTCGCGAAGAATAACATCTTAGTCACGTGGCAATCGCTTAACCTTCTCGTTCGTGTGGGCGGTGTGGCTCCCATTCACGCGGCTCCCATTCACCCAGTCACTTAACCAGCAGCTTCGGACTATTCCTTAACTCCGGTATTACTGTACTCAGCATAATGGCAGCATTTCACATCTTGCCTGCGTACTGTAAATAAGGCTATTCGCCACTAACAGGTTAGGGATGTAATCGGTCAACCGTTTTCAGAAAAAGGTCTTACAACGAATATAGAGAAAACGGTATTGTCTTTACTGCTAATTAGAAAATCTATTCCCGGCTATCAATGCCTTTCTAAATGTGTCGCGGCTTGTCGCTGGCTTTCTTACGTCAGTTACGTACCCGCCGATATAATCGCTCTTTTGTGTTGATTAAGTAGACTTGTGTTAAGCACCAGGGTGACCTTGTATTTACATATTCCTATCAAAGCGGAGCACGCGCCGTTCGTAGTGCGCATGCCGTACGGCAGCGTACCATATTGAAGAATTCGTATGTTTAATGCGTAGTTTCGTACGGCCTATTGGACAGCGCACACAGTTTTACTAATTATAAGGGTGGATAAATTTAAATTGAATATCAGATTATCTATAAGAAAGTTTCTTTCTGAAATGTAAAAGTACCGGAACTTCCGGTACTCAGCCGTACAGTAACCGTAAAGAAATTTTATACGGAATTACACCTCTAACCGGAAGGATCCACAACGCAAAAATTAAAAAAATGTGTTTTTGGTGAGCGGCCGGTAACCGCCCTTAGAGCCGCTCGAACTGACGCTTGCTTGTAATAACGTAAGTGCCGTCTCCATGAGTTTGGACTTGGATGAGAATTCGTTGCACCATCGAGCCAGTTTTCAGTTTCGTTCGAAAATTGAAATCTCGTTAAAATAGTTTGTGCCTTTTCTCGTGTTAACGACAATGAAACCGCAAGTGCGGACACGCTCACAAAGTATGCCTTCTATGCCCATTGCTCCTGCAATGATTGCATTCCCTAAACCGTCTAAACGTAAGGAACCGTCTACCAGCACGCGTATGGAAGGTTCGGTGCTGGCATCTCCCATATCCTACAAAGAGCTAATCAAAGGACTGGGTCTAGAGTTCGAAGCCAAACCTTCAACTTGGCGTAAAGCCGTCGACCACGCAACGGAGACTGTGGTCTTTTTCCAGCTGGATCTCGGTGGCGATAGGCCGCGCATCAGCAAAAGCATCGTCATTCGCCCTGAACGGAATGTGGAGATGTTGTGCTTGGTGCCATCGGTATTTACCGAAGATTCTCGGCTGCATTCGTCTCATATCCGAAATGCTATGGGACGGACGTACTTGCAGGACGGGACAGATCTCATGAAACTGTTGGATTATATTGGTGCACTGAATGTGGACGAAGAGTCGGAAGAGGAACCATCGCCACCACGCAAGAGTGTACGCAGCAGGTAAGAGTGTACGAGTACAGTTCGCTGTTTTAAACCTGGTTTGGTCTACGGATCATACGGTACACTGCCGTCTACCTGTCAGGGCAATTAACTAATTAATTAACTTACTTATTTATCGATTACTTATTTATTTATTAATTAAGTTTTCTTCATTTGTTTTACGAGTTTTACCACAAATTGAGTTTCTCTGGTTTTTAGATGTCCCACACCGTACCGGTCGAGCAGTGCAGTCTCTGAAGCCGGAGATGATCTATCGGAAACGGACGTGCCTGACGGCCATGCTCCCAGTAAGTTTGTGACTGCTATTTCATGTTGGTGGTCTTCGTTTAGCTGACTTTTTCTTCTTTCCGTCGGTTAATTGGAACTACCTTTTGGCATTTCTTGAGCATGCTGGCCGGAATGCTGTCCTGATTTTTGTAGTTTACTATTGTTATTATTTCACTATAATAATCAAAGCCTCATTAAAGGCATTTCCAACCTGTAAACTTACTTACAGGTAATGTTCGTCTGCATGGAACAGTTAGCTCCGATGACCAGGGGAGTGTACAGTCAGCGGAAATTATTGAGCGACCACCGAAACGAAAATTAACAGCTGTGTCAACTGGTCATGCTGAATCAAAAGTTGGTATGTGATCCTGCTCGTTTCAAGGTTCAATAAAATAACACTGTAAATTGACTGACGGTATTTTCCCAACTGCGCGTCCTCCTCATTCCCCGACAGCGAGCGCCTCATTTTCTAAGCTTTAAAAAAATATAAAAAAATAATAAAAAAATTATAAAAAAATTATAAACAAATTATAAACAAATTATAAACAAATTATAAACAAATTATAAACAAATTTTAAAAAAATTATAAAAAAATTATAAAAAAATTATAAAAAAATTATAAAAAAGTAAACGTGTATTCTGCGTACCACGGTGGTTGTACTAAATCCGCTAATCTCTATAGCTGTGCTTGGTGTTTTTGACTAATGGCACAGAGTGACTGTCCAAAATGACGTTTTCTGGTGGCGTTTATAGGGCAGCATTCCCGGGGAAAGACCTTGCCGGTCGGGGACGATGCACCGTTGGAAGATGGTAGTGTGGTGTCCGGTACGCGCCGGCGCAGTCTCCGTACGCGAGGAAATGGGAACCCGGTCGCATTAGGTGCTGAGGGTTCCCGTTCTGGCCGGCCGTTGATCAGTAGCAGTGAGACAGTTTCGCCAGATACCAGAAAGCTCCAACGCCATGCCACTGCACCACAACCGCCCGAACGTGGTCCAGGGGGTAAGAAAGGCTACGGGAAACTGTATCGGGTATGGGATCCGCGTCAAGGAATGGCAGCACTGCAGGAGGGTAAGCGACAGTGTAATAGTGTTTGTTGTGCGCAGAACAGACACGTAAAGAACCTAGCGATCGGCGCGGAGGTCATGTACTCAGCTCTTAACACATTTTGTCTGATAAGTTCACATTAGCCCTTCGGACACGATAGTTCTGTAGGAGATGGTCCGATTTGCTTGAAATTCAACCAGCATGTTCCTCATTACGGGTTCTGGAATTTTGTTATTTTTTTCATTAATACAGAAGATATTAGGATTAGTTTGCACTATGTATGTATGTGCCGCTAGTAACAACCGATACCGCTCCGGTCTTCAGCGCCAGCATCAGCACTCAGCAGCGAGCGATTACCTGGTTTCAGACAGTAAGCTGTGCGTTGGGGGTAATGACTAACCAGCCACTGTGTTCCTTGCAGAAACCATGCGGACGCATATTAAGAACGTCGCAGCCAAGGGGTATAAATGTTGGGAATACCCGTGCTGTGGAACACTGCAGTTTGCCGGGACAACAACCACGATCTATCGGCACATGTATGGTCGGGAAAAGCATTCCAGCCTGCCGTTGCGGGCGTGTAAGCACTATCGAGCGGAGCATCGGCGACGGTATCTACTGGGCTATCCACCGGCCGGTGTCATTCGCACCTTTTATCTGGTGAATTCGCCCGAGATCGATGTCAGTGTGCGGGAGCGTGAGGCGGTCTATACACCGCCAATACCGGACAGACCGCACACCATGTACATTGCCAAGGAGGATGTGGTTGACGCGACAACACTGACCGATCGGGTGGAGGCACTGCAGGCTGACGGGCGTCTGAACGTGTCCGCATCCATCGAGGAGATTCTGGACTGCTTGGACGCGCAGGATCGACTGGCGGCTCAGGGACAGTGATCATTGATCAGCCGATATGCAGAACTGCATCAGCTACTAATATGTTTGGGGATGGGTTTTTCGGTTTTAATGTCATATTATATGTAGTCTGTTGGCATAAGCGGCACAGAATTTTCATACCATAACGTTTCCGTAGTGTATTCACTGCCAGTCCTGTTTAGGGGAAAGGGTTCTTATGAAAACAGCAGATTTCTGAGGAAAACTAACAATAGTGATTTCTAAAAACACCATTGCGACAGTGCTCGTTTTTAGACTCTGATGTGTATTTATCCCGTAGGCGTTGGCGTAGGGCTTCTGTCACGGCTAGGCCTGTTTGCTGATTTTGCAGACTTGGAGTTGGATTTAAGACGCACCGTTAACTCGAAAACAGGAACTTAAGAAGCAGTTTCGCAGATATCTTGCAGCGCAAAAAAATGCGGACATGTAGCTGTACGATAGTATCAACCGTAATGCGCAGGCAGCGCACAGGCCATGTAAATGATAATTATTCTCCTCTCGAGTCATAGAAACGACAAATTCCGTCTGAGATTCCTCGTGCAGGTCGCAATTAACCTTTTACATGGTGTTGCGGATAGTACCATCACTGGTAACGCTGTCCGTCGCTAGCAGACATGTAATTGGTCAACCATGTGCATAATAGGGTCATGACAACAAATACTGTATTGTAAAACGATATTATTGTTAAAAATGCGGTACTGTTGAGTCAGAAATCTTGCCGAATGTGTCGGGGCTCGTCGCTTGCTTTCTCACGTGCAGCACCCGTCGAGATATAGTCGCTTGTTTGTGTTCATTAGACCAGTGACGAATTTAGACCGGTTTTGAGGGATGGTCCGGGCTCCTCAAACAGAAGGGTCCCCCCTTCTGTTGAATTTCGGCGAACCCACCCTATAGCATACCGGGAAGGAGGGGGCCATGGCCCCCTGGCCCCCCCCCTAAATTCGTCACTGCATTAGACAGAACAGAGAGGTAAGCACATTATAATTTGGAGCCATTCACACAATACATACGTGACAGGTGTTAAAACTAACGTTGACTTGAAAGACGTTCGTAGGCTGGAGATTGTCGTTTTTATGTATTCTTGTAGCCACAATGAGACAAGACGGTGACAAAAGTGACAAGATTATGCTTATTCTGGGTGCGCGTCTCTTGATTGTCTGGTATAGTCGCGGATGATTCTAATCCGGTCAGTTACTCGTATCGCGGAGGAGTGTTAACTAAGTATATCGGACACGTAACACGTTTGACAAAGAGCTTGCGTCAGTCTTATAAGTAAACCAACCAGCTTTTGGTACTGGAAAGTGCTGACATTTGCGTGCTCTTCAGAAGATGCAGCCATTTATATAACCTGAGGAACCAATAATGGTAAAACTATTACCGTGAAAACTTCTGAGATATTCAAATCGATTCGTAAAAATGTGATGTAAGTACGAAAACTAGGAGGCCAGTTTGGGGCTTTCGGGCAGAGTCGGTACGGTATGGCGACGTCGTTACATTTGAAATACTCGAAAGGTCAGTTGACAGCGTTTGTGCATCGTAAGCAACAAGCTCTTCATCAGGTGTATTTGTCGATACCTAAGGCCTGATTTGACCTTATTAACCTTATTGAAACGAAAATAACATTCTTGTGGAACCTTCTGTAATGTATTTCTTGCTTTCTTTCGATATAGGCATCAAGAGTTCTCCCTGCAAGGTGCAACTCACGGAAGGGCCAGCTTCTCATCTTGCGCAACGGCTTCGGGCATAATTTGCCCGGTAGGCGGCACTGCCAACTGTTGGCCAGGTAACTTAATCTTACAATTAGCCAAATCAAAAATGCACAGCATACGGCTCAGTTAAAGGTGGTTCTCAAACTTGATGCTTTCTGAATAGGAATTTCTGGCTGATTTCCTAAGAACAGTAGATCGACGCTCTCTTTAGTCTAGTCACTTTCTCTTTATGCAGAAAATACGTCATTTAACTGTTTTCCAGCACGCCATGGGCAAAGATTCCCAAAAAAATCAGGGAAGAAACTATCGGCCTGCCTTGGCGTTATAATGAATATCTATTAATATTCGTTGTATCTTGACGGTCGAATGCCTTCCCCTTACATATGGACGACAGTATCAACGGTAAGACATCGTTTCTGTGAACTACCAACGGAAATCTTAGCCTGCGGACACCGTCGCATATTCTGACACGAAATGCACGGATCCTGTCATTGACGGATTACTTTGTGCGGTTCGCTTGTCCTAGTGCAGCATATTTCCGAGTGTGGAAAGAATCGTTTCTGAGGTTCGCAAACGCGCAAAACGCAAATCAGGTGAACGGCGCACCGCGACGAGACATAACTTATTTTTGCTATTTCAAATAAACGGGTTTTGCTGTTTAGACCACCAAATAATTCCAAACGAAAGATGTCCGCAAACGCATCAAATTCATCGGATGCGCTGACCTGGCGTTTGACCCCCATTAGCGAACTGGTTATCATGCCCTTTACGTTGTTCTTCAACGGTCTGGTCATCCTGGCCTTTATCCTGAACAGCCATATTCGAACTCCTTTCAACTTCTACCTAGCCAACCTTGTCCTCACAAATTTCGTCTATACCTTGATCGCAAATCCTATTGATATCGTCATGGGTCTCTACTCCTCCTGGTGGATGGGTGCCACCATCTGTGACCTTCTCCAGTACGTTTCCATTGTTTTCATCGGTGTTATCTTTAACACACATTTGCTAATTACGCTGAACCGCATCTGGGCCTTAACGTTCCCGCACTCGTACGCCCATAAACACACAGTCAAAACCGCCGTTTATTGTTGTGTAATAGTCTGGGTGTACACCAATATTGTGTTTTTACCGGGACTGTTTATCAACGCGAACAACCGATTACCCTTGGAGACGTACGGGTGTATACTGAACTATGAAGTGCTATCTGAATGGAACATGTTTGTAGAGTTTGCACTGTACGTCCTACCACAGGCAGTGATCATCGCGGCATATCCGTACCTTTTGTGCAAACGGCGGAAACAAAGACTTGCGTTGCAGAACTTGCAGATGCAAAACAGTACTGTACAGCGCAACCAGCGGGGTTTTCGAGTTTTGACAGTCAGCACGATAAGTGTCACGCTGACATGGACGCCCGGAACTGTGTACTACGGGATAAGCTGTTTCATGGATGTTATGGGTATGAGCTACTCATCCATATTTTTGTTTCTCACTGCGTTCCTGTTTCTGGTGCAAACGTTACTGGATCCAGTTTTGTTTATGCTGGTCCTGCCCGAATTAAGAGCTGCTGCGTGGCACATTGTTAAGAGATGCAGTTGTCGTCTATTTTGTAAGTTATCCGTAACCCCTACTGTTCATTGATTGGGAATTATTATGTAACGGATTGTAGCGACGCTTCCTTATCGCTTTCTTTATGACAACGACTTCTTCGCGATTACCTGTGCCCGTCAAGACCAAGTGCAAAACAATTCACAAAAATTTTAAAACAACATGATTTTCAAGATGCATGTATAAGCGACATGTATAAAGTTTGCGGTAGTGTTGACCGATTTGCCAAAAATGTTTGAACTCTGGCTGGCGCAACAGTTTAATTTTCACGGACCAGTTCAAATTATACGACAGGGTTACTTGATCCATTTCCTGCATATCCGAAAGAGAATAACTTCGAGCCGTTTTTTGTAACTATGAAACATCTCTTCGGCACCCGCGAAGCGTAAACTGAACGAAAGATTTCCGCGCCAAACTCTGCAGGAATAGAAGTATTGTAAAAACAAAATGCTTAAATATGCGTTTCAGATGCTGGAACTATCAATACTCTGTGCTGGTAAATTACGGCTTCACAAATACGGCATATAACTCGAAATAACATACAGTTTTTCAGTAAGATATGTGTTTTCGTTAAGTTGCACGCTAACAGAGCGGAAGAAATGCGCAAGACAATGTAAGGCGCACGACAGCCTGCACGATGTGTGCGCGGATCTGATTCTGAATCGTCTGTAGTTTTTATAATAGAAATAGGATCTATACAAACTACCAGGCTAATACGGCTTCTTGCCGATACTGTACTTCCTTAGAACAAAAACAGAATTGTTTCGGTCTCAGCTGTCGTGAACCGTCATAATTAACTAAATGGAAATATCCACCCGTTGGTGGCGGCGTCAGATCTGTCATGACCTTTATAATTGTAGATTCAAAACGGAACAACAACGCTACAGTATTTAGCGCACGTCAAACGGAAAATGTAGAGGATCGTATTGACTAGTCACATTGATGCCATCGCGAAAATTTGATCATTTTGTAACGCATCTAAATACCGACCGCTGTCGGCATTTCGTTTTACCACGATCGAGATTTCTGGAATGGCGCAACAACGCTAATTAAGGAAATGTGGCACCGTCGCACGACATCGAGTTCTCGCGAATGTACGATCGATAACTGTTAGCTTATGACCACCGTTATGAGCGATTTCCAGAACGCGGCTATGCTGGCTGCCGAATAAATTTTCGCAGCGCTTTACGTAGTGTTGTTACGCTTTACGCTTTACGTAGCGGTAACGTTGAGTGGTAAATAACCGGATTGACCGCACAGCTGAGGAATTCCAGGCACAGCATGACTGCGTACACCGTGACGGTACACGGTATCATTCCGATAGCCCATAAAATCAACCAGCAGATAAAACACACTGGCGGGAAAGTATAGCAGACCGGGATGCTCAGCGCCATTAGCGCCATCAAACGGTGGAATCGCTTGTCATCGCGGGAACTCTCTCGTTGAGGGTGATTGGTCGGTCCGGTGTCGTTGATCTGGGTGACTGCCACCGAGTGTGAGGTAGGATCTCCGTTGTGTGCAACTGCAGAAAAGGGTCATTGCTTTTTAAAACAGCAAAACGAAAAGTCGCTGTTTACCTCGGACTGACCACAGTTTCACACGACGTCTTAGTCTGGCGAAAATAAATCCGTAGTCGGTTCCCGCGGCGAAAACGTTGTCCAGCCAAATGCTGTATGAAGCGTTCGTAGAGAACTAGCGTTAGTAGACAAGCTGAGGGCACAAACAGTCCTAAAATGAAAACGTTTTACTAATCCCTCTGTGATGTGTTGCAGCGGTGTAATTATCCTTTGTCACTTATGACTGCTCGTTAGCGAGCCAATAAGACACTAAGGACAATTGCTAGGACCATTCGGACAGCAAGATTATCTGTATAATCTAGGAAATGTAACGTAAAACACTCTCTGATTAAAATACCGACTTCTCCACATCAAACGCCAGGTACAACACTCTCTGGTTGAAAAGCCGACTTCTCCACATCAAATGCCGAACTTTCGCAGGCTACAAGAAGAAAAACACACCGCTCCAGAAGTGAACTGGAGTTCGTCTTCTTCTGCTGCTGCCGCTCCAACACATTTGCAAGTGGCAGGTGTCGTGAACAGTAGCATCCCAGTCATGCAACAATCCACGGAACCTTTTGTTCGTGTGGCTCCCATCCGTCCGCACAGAACCAGCAGGTTCGGGGTACGCCTTAACTGCGGCATTACTCAGCATTTCAAATCTTGCATACGTAAGTAACGCTGCCCGTCGCTAATAGAATTACTTAATGTAATCGGTCAACCATTTCCAGAAGAAGGTGTGGTACTGTTGATCCAAAAATCTTTTCCAGGCTCCCAATATTTTTTTTGAAGGTGCCGCGGCTCGTCGCTTGATTGCTCACGTTGCATCACCCGCTGATAACTCGCGTTTTTATGCTCATTAAGAAGTAGAGAGTAAAAGAGGTGCATTAGGTGCCATTTACACAATACATACGGGGCAGGTATTAACGCTAACGTTGACTTGAAAGATACTTGTAGGGTGGAATTTTTCGTTTTTATGTATATTCGTAGCCAAAATGATCACAAGACGGTGACAAGAGTGACAAGATTATGCTTATTCCGGATGCGGGTCTCTCGTGTGGCATTCAAGGATTATTCGACAAGACTTGAAGTCCCTACTGGATTCTGCGATTGTGTTGTACTGATAATAATATTAATAATATTCTAATCCGGTCAGTTACACGTATCGTGGAGGAGGCAACTGCTTATACCGGACAAATCTGACAAAGAGCGTGCGTCAATCTTACAAGAATATTAACCAGCTTTTGTCACTGGAAATTGTCGGCATCTGCTTTTAGAAGATGCAGCCATCTATTTAACCCGCTAAACCAATGGTAGTCGATGCATTACCGTGAAAAATTGTGAGATATTTGCAGTTATTCGTACCAAATGTAATGCCTTTAAGACTTTAAGATTTTTGTGAAATTTACGTTCAAGAGTGTAGGTAATGCCCAGCTGATTACGACCACTGTTCCATGTCGTGCGGATTGGAATGAGTTTTCTATTTGATTGGATTATTTTACAGAGATATTGGTGTGGCATATTGTTACTACTCGAAAGGTTAGTTGAGAGCGTTTTTAATACGCAAACCGTTAGCAAAACGCTCTTCATCAGGTGATCGTGTCGGTGACCACGTAAGACAGCCCGCTTGACCTTATCAACCTTATCGAACCGAAATAGCGATCCTGTGGAACCCTCCGCGGTCTAAATTCTTCCTTCCTTTCGATATGCATCAATAGTTCTCTTGCAAGGTGCAAATCACGGAAGTGTCAGTGTCCCATCCGCGCACACGGCTTCGGGCATAAATTGCTCGGTAGGCGGGAACAGGCAACGGTAGCCCAGGTAACTTAATCTTACAAATAGCCAAATCAAAAATCCACGGCATACTGCTCCGTTGAAAGATCGCTTTGAAGCTTGACTCTTTCTGAATAGGAATTTCTGGTAGATTTCCCAATAACAGTGGACTGACGTTCCCTTTGGTCTAGTCACTTATTCTTTGTGTAGAAAATAGGTGATTAAACTCTTCCAGCGCGACATGCGCAAGATTGCAGAGACAATTAGGGAAGAGACTCCGGCAAGCCTTGACGTTGTAAGGGTTATCTATTAATATTCGTTGCAGATCTACAGCACTTACGGCTTGGTGCCTTTCCATCTCATTTGGACAGCAGTACCAACGGATTTGCGCTATTGTGGATAAAGGACTTTTGCGATTTTGACAACCAAGGATACTTAAAAAAGGGACAATGTCCGCGAACGCATCTAACTCATCGCATATGCTGACCTGGCGTTTGACTCCTATTAGCGAGTTGGTTATCATGCCCTTTACCCTATTTTTCAACGGTCTGGTCATCTTGGCCTTCCTCCTCAACAGCCACATTCGCACACCTTTCAGCTTTTACCTAGCCAACCTTGTCCTCACCAACTTTGTCTATACCTCAATCGCAGACCCTTTGTATATTATCATGGGTCTCTACCCCTCCTTTTGGATGGGTGCGGCAGTCTGTGACCTTGCCCAGTATGTCTCTAATGTCTTCATCGGTGTTATCTTTAACACTCATTTGCTAATTTCGCTGAACCGCATCTGGGCCTTAACGTTCCCGCACTCTTACGCCCAAAAGCACACGGTCAAAACTGCCGTTTATTGTTGTGTAATAGTATGGGTGTACTCTCATATTGTGTTTTTACCAGGACTGTTTATCAACGCCAGCAAACGACTACCCTTGGAGACGTACGGTTGTATTCTAAACTATGAAGTGCTGTCGGAATGGAACATGTTTGTAGAGTTTGCACTGTACGTTCTGGCACAGGCTGTGATCATCGTGGCATATCCCTATTTGTTGTGCAAACGATGGAAACAAAAAAGGGCGCTGCAGAACAATCTTGCTCAGCGCAGACAGCAAAAGAAACAGCTGGGTTTTCGAGTTTTGACGGTCAGTACGATAAGTGTCACGCTGACCTGGACGCCTGGGACCGTGTACTACGGGATGAGCAGCTTCATGGAGATGGGCGTCAGCTACTCGGCCATATATCAGTTTCTCGCTGCATTCCTGTTTTTGCTGCAAACCTTCTTGGATCCAGTTTTGTTTATGCTGGTTCTGCCTGAATTAAGAACGGCTGCGTGGCAGATTGTTAAAAGATGTAGTTGTCATCTCTTCTGTAAGTAATCCGTAACCCTTAGTGTTCATTGACTGGGAAATCAATAGTAGTGTATCCAGATCGCCGTTATTTAATAAACACTGCTTTGCGACCTATTTCCGTGTAAGGCAAACGCAGAAGAATTTTATCTACATAAATTTCGAGTTGCATGTTTTTAATGCAGAACAAAACCAGTAGATGCTCTTTCTGAGAATGGCTAGTTTCTTATTATGCGATCGTGTTACCCTCGGCAGTGTAAAATAAATGCAGTGGGAGATCTTCTTTGTTAGAGTCCGTAATGCTGTCGACAACGAAGCGTGTTGCAGTAAGTGCAATGGAAAATGTGCTTCCCGCGAACCTCAAACTCAACGAGCGTTTTCTGGGCGCAAATGACCAGGAATATCGTAAAAACAACATACTGATATGCATATTTGGGATACTGCAACTTACAAAACTACTGGTAGGGCTCCGGAGATACGGCGTATTACTCGAAATACGGCTGCAGAAACAGGGGTGTGTTCGTACGGCTGCACTCTTATAAAGTGTAAGAGCTCTGCATTAATCCGCACGAAAGGACTGTATGCGCGGACATGGACTCCTGTAGCTGTACACTCGACTTGCGATCTACGCATATTGATGTTATATCCCAGATGTTATATTGATCTACCAGACTGATGTTATATCCAGGCGCCGTCTTTCAGTCGATATTTCATTAAAACAAAAGCACCGTACTCTGCGATGTTCAACCGTCATAATTAACTAAATGGAAATATCCGCCTGTTTGTTGTGGTGTCAGGTCTATGGTGACCTATACAACTGCACATCGAAAACGGATAAATATTGTCGGTTAGCGCATGTCTAACAGAAAACGTAGATGATTTCAAGGTACCCAAATCGATGCGAACATAAAAATTTGCTCAGTTTGTAACGCTTTCAAATTCCGATCGCTGGCGACATTTCATTTTACCATGATCAAGGTTTATAGAATCTCACAACTACGGCAATTAATCGCACAACATCGAGTTCTCCTTGCGTACGCACAATCAATAACTGGTAGCTTTTTACCGCGATGGGAAGAAATTCCCGTAACGCGGTTATGTTGACTGCCGAATCAATTTCCGCAGCGCTTTACGTAGGTCCGGTAACGTGGAATGGTAAATCACTGGATTAAACGCACAACTGAGGAATTCCAGGCACAGCACGACTTCGTAAACGGTATCATTCCAATAGCCCATGAAATCCACGAGCAGATAAAACACACTGGCGGGAAAGTAGCAGATCAGGATGCTCAGCGCCATTAGGGCCATTAAACGGTGGAATCGCTTGTCATCGCGGGAACTCTCGCGTTGAGGGTGATTGGTCGGTCCAGTGTCGTGAATCTGGGTAACTGCCACCGAGTGTGAGGTGGGATCTCCGTTATGTGCAACTGAAAGAAAAGGTCACTGTTTATTAGGACAGCCACAAGAATGGTTGCTGTTTACCTCGGATTGACCACAGTTTTACACGGCGTCTCAATCTGGCGAAAATAAATCCGTAAATAAACAACACCAGCCAAATGGGAATGTCAAACGCCACAAGCTCGACAAACAGGGAGTAAAGGTGTTGAGCTCCGTAGTTGACGGAGCAGGGAAACGTGCTCTTCTGGTACCAGAGTGCATCCATGATGATCCACGGTGTAACGAAAGCGATAAGGCATGTCCACGTTGCAGCGCACAGGGAAACGGTGAATTTGACGGAGCGGATGGTACGGTACTGAATGGGTAGGTAAAGCGATAAGAATCGGTCCAAACTGACCAATAGAACCGTATAGCCGGTTCCCGCGGCAAAAACGTTGTCCAGCCAAATATAATAGCTGCAGTATGCAGCGTTCGTGGACTGAGATAACTTGAAGAACACAAACCCGCACATCGAGAACATGGCAAACCCCAGATCAGCGACAGCAACGTTCATGATTAGATATGTGAATGGTTTGCGGAGATTTGGATTCATTGCAAAGGCTATTAGGATAATAACATTGTAGATGATTGTTCCGGCGGAAATAAAGCATACTGCAATGCCCGATGCGTGGGATACTTGAGCAGCTGGTGTAGTGTTAGTGGACAGGTTAGTGACGACTATGTTATCATTAACGGTTACGTTAAAATAAGCCATTGTTTCCAAAGCCGTTATAAAGGCGAAGCGCAGAGTGCAGTTACGTTTGCGTCACTTTAAAATGTGTGGTGGCAGTAGCAAATGAATCGTTTACATCAGATATACAACCATTTTTGTAATGCACTGTGACATTTTTCTCGACTACTCGCGAGTCTAAACAGCTATTCTGCGCACGTTCTTGCGTTACACATAACAGCAAACGTAACGGATCAAGCTAATCTCGTCTGTGAATTTGGTAATTAATAAAACATCACGACGCATGATCACAGATTTCGATTTGCTGTTTTCATGCTCATGAACAACACCATACAGTAGGATGCCGTTAATTATCGACAACGGTGCTAGACAGAACGCTCTGCGTGGCGGGATTCTTGTCCAAGTGTAGGCGGTGAAGGGCAACCGCGATAACGCTACAATCACGGATGATGACTAGTGACTTTCATAATGTATAATGGATATGTATCTCCGAATATTATATTTCCATAGACAATAGGAATAACTGATTATACTAATGTGTCAGATGAGCAGAATTACGGAGTAAAAGAAGCAACCTGTTAATGATGTAAGCAGCTTCCAACACGCCCTGTGCAAGATTTTCGAGCAGATTGGAGAAGAACAAGACCCACGGCAAAGCTTGAAGTTCATTAACAATTATCCAAGCTTATATTTGTCGCAGTAGAACCGTCCTGTGGCCTTCCATGTTTTTTGTACAACAGTGTCAATGGTAGTAAAGTTTAAGCAAATTGTGTTGAGTTTGCGCATTTGTGCCGTAACTGCAGTAATACTGAGGTACGTATGTAAATACTTGTGTTCGAGTTTGCTTTTCGTGTCAGTCACGCAGGATAAAGTGCTGATATATCAACATATCGTGTCAATATTTTTACTGGCTGTGACTTATAACCAAAAATTAAACTCAGAGAATTTGCTTTTATTCGCTTAGCCGAATAGGGTCATTTTACGGTCATTTTGTGATGAACAAGTTTTCCTGTTCTAGTTTTGACAACCAAGGATACCTCCAAAGTAAAACATGCCGGCAAACGCATCCAACTCATCGGATAACATTACTTTGCGTTTTACCCCCATTAGCGAACTGGTTCTCATGCCCTTTTCCGTGTTCTTCAACGGTCTGGTCATCTTTGCCTTCCTCCTTAATAGCCACATCCGCACTCCTTTTAACTTCTACCTAGCCAACTTCGTTCTCACCAACTTCATCTGGACTGTAATCGCAAACCCTTTGAATGTCGTAAGCCATCTGTACTCTTATTGGTGGATGGGTGTTGCTATCTGTGACCTTCTTCAGTATCTTGGCAATGTCTTATGCGGTATTATCATGAACACCCATCTGCTAATTACGCTGAACCGTATCTGGGCGCTGACGTTCCCACACTCATACGCCCAAAAACACACAGTCAAAACAGCTGTTTATTGTTGTGTAATAGTATGGGTTTACGCTCATATAGTGTTTCTACCGGGTCTGTTTATCAACGCGAAAAACCGACTACCCTTGGAGACGTTCGGTTGTATTCTGAATTATAAAGTGCTATTTGAATGGAACATGTTTGTAGAGTTTGTGATGTACGTTCTACCACAAGTACTGATCATCGTGGCCTATCCCTACCTTCTGTGGAAACGGAAGCAGCTGAGACGGGTGCGACAAGCCGTCGAAGTGCTAAACAGTACGGGAGAGCGCAGCCAGCGGGACAGCAAACGGGCCTTTCGAGTTCTGACAGCCAGCACGATCAGCGTCACGCTGCTCTGGACACCTGGGACGGTGTACTATGGGATGAGCTGTTTCCTGGACATAAGTGATTATTCACCGCTGTTTCCGTTACTCGTTGCGATCCTGTTTCTGATGCAAATGTTGATGGACCCGGTTTTGTTTATGCTGGTGTTGCCTGAATTACGAACTGCTGCGTGGCAGATTGTTAAAAGATGCGGTTGTCATCTCCCTAGTAAGAGATGTAAGGGATCCGTAGCTCCAGTCTACCAACTGTGCAATGTAAGATAAAAGAAGGATTATATAAGGCTGATTACTTGTGACTCGACGTTTGCGACAACTGATGCATCGGTGTATGCTTATTACGTCTGTCTGGCAAGAGAACCCAAGGCAATTCTAATAATTGTTAAAGGCATCGTAATTCTAATAATCAGGATAGGACATTCTCGCCCCCAATCGAGGGCGAGGATGGCCTACTATGGTTCATGATTTGTACTGTAGCAGGTACTTGATGAGTTCAGACGCGATATTTTTATTCCAAATTGCATACTTTTTCAGACATCTCACCGAGTTTGAGCTGGCGCTGACTGCGTACAGAAAACATAACGAGCTCGTTTGAAACCGACTATTACCACATGGTATATCAAAATATTTCTGTAGAGTGCTGTATTGTGCCGCCAGTTTCATTCACCGCGGTAAGCAAATCCCTACTCAACCCACGATCAGAAACCTAATCGTAAACTTCGCGTACTGGCGGTACTCCAATAATGTTTCATGTCGCGCTAATAAGGTTAATGTATAATATTCGTGTCCCGATTCCGGGTTTCTGTTTCAGACCCGGAGCAGAGCAACAGTGTCACCGAAAGGTCAAGGGTACACAGGAGTGAAACTATAGAGTCAGATGGATCACTGCATCTTCAGACTGGCTTGCGATATGATCTTCATGGAAAGATCGGAATCGCTGGAATCGAAAACAACATAAGAAAAAATTCATACGTATTGTAATGTTTGCTGAGGTAGTCAGTGTCCAAGAAGGAGAACATACAACTTAACTGGGAACGGGTGAAAGCGTCGAAGGTACGAAGCATGCAGGCGCTCAAGGATCTTTCCTTATAACAGCAGGGGTGGCTCAACAGAATTGAACCGTTGCAGAAGAATAACTAATTACTTGTGTTACATTTTGCACAATACTTAATGTTGATCAGCGCGTATCCCTGACGTATCAAATTGACACCTGGGAGAGTCTTCAACCCGGGTAAGAATTCTCTAGCCGGCCTCGGCCCTCTGCGCTCGATCTAACCTGATGTGAATTACAGATGAAAAAATAAATCTTTGAGTCTGGATTGGTCTGCAGGTGCATGAAGCAAGAAATGCCAACGGGGCGCATTCCACTCGGCAGTCCACAAAATGTGTGAGATAGTAAAGTACGTCAACCGTCGTCCGACTGCCGGGTTTTCAAATCGATGAGCAACACCCAATCTAAAGGCGAACAATACTGCATCCCACGTTTCTCGGCCGGGAAAGATGCCCGGATAAAGCCGATGATCTGCTGAACTCCGGCGCATGTGTTCATCAGACCGTTAGAGATTCGTTTTGACCGGTGGTGGCGAGCGTTGGGTCAGATATCCCTTAGCGTTTTGCAGATCGTTGTGTCACTTGTGTGGCTTTGGCATAACACGTCAACAAAGCTGGAGACGTTACCGAAACGTGCGCAACTACCGGTACTTCGATGTGTGCCATAGCCCGAACAGTGTAAGTTGCTTGCCCTAACCTCGAACATCCCCGTGGTGTGCGCTCGCATGTGCTGTGCGGCTCTGCAAACTGCTTCACTGGGCGGTGTTCGAGGTAAGGGCGAGCAGTTTACACTGTTCGGGCTATGGCTCACATCGAAGTATAGCATAGCCCGCGTGGCCTACGCTTTGACTTGCCGTAACCGCACACTGCTCAACACACTGACTCGCACAGCAGTCGGCGCAGATGATAAAAAATTTTCCTTAGCACTTTCTCTCGTAGGATCGAATCCCTGGTTGTCCGATTAACACGGGTACACACGAAGGCAAGAACTGCCTGTGTAAGCGCGCCTTCTGGACGTGAATGATGTGACGCACCAATTAGGACGAAGACCGATGATGTAATCCTGATATCATCATGAGTTCATCCCGATGGTTACGACATCAGTTGAGCGAACGTCATTAAGCTATTTACTCCCTTTTCTATTCCGAATGGGCGCTACTAGTGCTGATTGAATGCGACTATTAATAACTCTACGTGTACTGCATTTCATATATAAAGTGTCGCGATAATGTTAGACGAGATCAGTCATTCTCTCATTTATGCTTTTCTGCTGTCGACTAACATGCCCTAAACATGTAATAAAACGCTGACCGTGATCTTTAAGGTTGCACTTTACATACCGCACGGATATTATAGCCCAGCGCTAAATAGTGCGCAACAATTGGTGACCACGATGGGAAATCCGTTCCGAGAGGTGTGTATGTTTGTGACCTTTTGGATTGCGGCTCAGCGGACCATTGAATGAAGCAGATATCTTGTTCCGTGCGTTCTATGCCCGTAGAATGAGCCACCGGAGATATTATACAGCCAATTACCGTGTGCCCTGAGCTACCTTTATATCATGCACATTGCCTATACTCCTATGCTGTTTTGTTTTGTTCGTCTGTCCGACATCTTATATGGATGCGCTCGCATTAATCGTCCAATGGAGAAAAGTTAAACCTTTATCGGAA
>JAQGAU010000504.1:0-26984 GCA_034698045.1 Paramacrobiotus richtersi
TATTATAAAGCGCGTTGCTACGGCACGGTTGGGTCATACTGCGTACTCCACCGAATCCTCTGCGCATAGCCATTTCGGCGATTATGTTTGACTCTGCCGGAAGCTCCATAACTCCCGCCCGCTAAGTTGAATTGTCACCGTTAGCAGGCATGTTTGTAGGGAAGTTACCTGACTGTAATTTTACCATTCAAAGGTACCTTTGAAGTGCCAAAGAATTATGGAAAGGCTCTTCCTCGAACCATCCGATACAAGACCATGTCCTGAGAGAACTATAAAACAAATCCCTTTTTATGTTACTTGCGTCGAGCATCGCTGGCAAAGTGTAAGTTTTAAATGCAGCCGACATAAAACTCTAAGTACAACTGCTCAAAGAAACTACCTTAGCCAGTTTAGAATTCAAGGAGGATCCGAGCGGTGACTATCGATCTCACTAATCTCCGGTCGCTTTTCATTACGTCAAGCCAGATCAATTCTTTTCGCATCTTTCATTGATCTTTTTCTTAAACTATGCGCCTGAACCCTAAATTACATCGCCCCTACAAACTCTACGATAACTTTTAGAAAACAGACAAACTGCGCTTTTGAACACGGAACCCGCCAGTTTTATCATAGCGGAACTGAATCATACGGGCTTCTCTGCGCCCCTTTCTGTTACCTGCGGAACTCAAGTTCCGCATGATCAAAATGCTCAAGCCAAGTTTCAAGTCCTGCATAGTACATGAAGGAAACACCTTCGGCTGCCGCCTCACGATTTCTTGGGATCCATAGAACAGTTAATATTAAGTTGGCTACTGGTTTGATCTTAGACATTTGCCGAGTGCCACCAGATGATCAGTTTTACTAGGACACTTTTCCTGCGCAGGTAGATAACCGCTTTTATCCGGACATTTCATCCCAATTACGCATACATACTGTACTTACATACAATTCTCGGCTAACTCCGCCTGTTTGGGCAGTACCATCTGAATGAACTGATCGTTTGACGTTACGTGGCTAAAGTACCGACAAAATTAGTTTTCTTTGGGGCCAGCGGGAGCAGTTTCCGGATGACCGTTGAATAGTGTCGCTCGAGAAATCTCGATGGAGCTGCTTTTTGTCTGTGAAACATTAAAATTTCAGACCTGCGGCATTGTCACTCTTCTGCTGTAACGGAGGATCTCTCAGTTTGATCGGCGGTTCAAAATTGTTTCCGTGCTAGGTCTTTAAGTTTAGTGTTTTGTTATTAATGTTTAAGGTTCCGCCAGAGCGGCTGGTAGTGGGCAAATTAAGGTCTACTGTGGTTTCGAAAAATTTTTAGCGGCAAAACCGTTTGAAGAGTGATAATTCTGTCCGGTGTAAATTTCGCACACAAGAGGACTCAGGCGACTTTGTTCGTTTGCCGAGAGCAATCAAATGATCAGTTTCATCCAGATATTTCTGACGATAGCTATAAAATTCTTGGCTGACTACTTCTGCTCATTCTGTTTTCTCGTATTATGGAATTATGTAAATTTGGATAAAGCGGGTCACTGGTGGCAAAGGTGCACGTACGGATAATACCGATTATAGTCTGGGTCGAGGAAAAAGGCACATTTTACCACCGATGCCGTCACAAAAGAAATCTCGCACAAAAAAATACGTTGGTTGGGCAAATATTACGCCGGCCGGAATTTCGCCTTGTGGGTGGTTTGTGGATAGGGTTAATGTATTTTGACATTTTCTCGGAGTTGTGTTTTAAACGAGAACGATATTAGAATTTTTTTTGATAAGAACAGTTCTACTTTGAAACGATCTTTTGCCTTGATCCTCGCAATCGTCAGTTGCGAATTTTAGTTGCTCACAACAACTGGCTTTTATTACGCTGGTGTTTCTTCTACTACAGTGTCCGAGGATGTTACTCTGAACAGATTCTTTTTTAGAGGCAGAAACTGATTACTCTGTTTCATTTTGGTCAGCTGAACAGTTTTTGCAACCGAAGTCTTGCTGGTCAGTGAATGCAATTTTTTCATGAAATGAAATGATGTTTTCCGGTGTTTTTAATGCTTGGCCATTTTGATAAGGCATTTCTCTACTGAGGCGACTTTCACGCTGGGCAAGTTTTTTTCTGGAAAAATATTTCCTGTTCGGCATCCGATGCGAACAGAATCATGTCACCGCTGCTATGGCACGTACGGCAGATACTTAAATTTTATATATAGTCAGACATACTACTAAAACATGTTTTCTGACTCGGTCATACTCGTTGTATAGTAATAAAATTAATTTTCAGAGTAAGAGCGAATATTCTGAGTTAAATTCCGCGTTATGGGAGTCAGTTGTTTTCAGCTCAGGTTATATTAAGTTTTATTTCGATCACTTTTGCACTTTTGCAAAAAGTTAGTCCTGAACGGTACTACGGTACTGTATTATCGTTGTGAACTTTTTTTAGATTCTGGTCGAGCATCAGGCGAGAATGAGTTTTTTACTGACATTTGCAATGTCGGAATGCATATTGTACGATTATAAAATTGTGTTGTTCTCAGCAGCCGGATTGTTTTATAAGTAGTTTCAAGGTGACGTCGAAAATTTCACACATGAGCCAGTGCTCTCGATGCCGGTAGAATATTTTGATAAAAATATCATGTGACCTACGGGGAGTCTAATGGCGTTTTCCGTTTTTGCTGATTTGGCACCGATTTCGGGATTTTTATGTTACGGGGCGACCGAGCGTATTATATAGTAGATCTACATAGAGATAGATAATGTGCGGGGCGTACATGCTACCGCCTTTAAATACCGTTATGTACCTACTTGAAACGCAATGGACTTTGAAAACCAAACAGAAGCAATGCAGAATGCATTTAACATACTTTTCGTATTAACATACAGTTTCAGTTTTGTTGAACTATTTTTCAGCGAAAGAAAACATTTCCAAAACTGAAAATTACTCTGCCATAACTGCTGGCAGTAGTTTTTCGAACCACTTGCTCTTGTGCTGTTCTTTCGAACCACTTAGTTTTAATCGTGCTGCTGCATGCCTACAAATGCGAAATAGCCTAGCAACTGTAGAAAAACTCTTGTGTGCGTTCTGCTGATCGAAACGTACGTTTTTCCGGAACGACACGCTGCAGGTGCCGTACGGCATACGGCCACGTACGCTTCCGATCTACGTATACGACTGGAATAATCTGGATGGCAAGCGTCATTTAATGTCCGCGGCCGGAGCGTACGTTTGAACTGGTTTTCTTCTATGGTCTGCGACACTGTCGCAAAGTCGGTAAAAAAATGACGCACTACCAGGAATAAAGGTGGAAATATTATATAAAAAGCCGAAGCTTAACAATAAACGAAGTCCAACGTACAATTTCAATGTGAAGATCGCTTCGTTCACGCCATACCAGAACAACAGCATATACCGACGCGTATCCAAGTCATGCGCAGCACTCTAGCGATTCTTTACCGCCGTATTGTGATAACTTTCTCTGCCGCATCCGATGAACAACTTTTCGGTCAGGCCTCGCCAATCTGTTCCTGTATATCCTTCGGGGAATGGGAAGGGGGGGGCCTAGTTTTCATGGTCATGAAACGACAACGTCAAAACCTTTACAGGGAACGTTTACAGGCACAGTTTGTAAGAGCACAAGTCAGAGTGGCTTTTCGGCTAGACTGATTGCAATCAACCTCCAAAGTGCCGATGGACATTGATGAGTACGCTTGCCTCTCGTAGAATTCCATGTTAATTTCTGGAAAACTGAGCATGGCAGGCGTTTTTCAGAAACTAATGCTGAAGAGCACCACGGCGGCTGCATACATGAAGTACAAGTCTAGTACGGTTACAGCATCGGCGGAGTCGATGCTGGCATTTACTGCTTCGACACTAGACCAGAACAGTGTTGATTTTACGCCCGAAACGCCAGCACGCCATCTTTTAAACTTGCAATTGTGCCAGAACTTATAACGAATAATTTTTCTCCGACGATATCAGCCCAGCAGCAAGTTACTGCGGCAACGAAATGAAAGGTCAAAGTCCGGTAGGGTGTAATTGTATATCTGTAGTGTCACGACGCGGCGCCCACAAAACCGTGCCAAGGACTCACGAATAGTATTGGCCTGTCTTATCGAAAACGGAAATGAATGGTCTATCCCATGGGTGCCTTGTTTCAAAAACCTGTTCAGTTTAAGATTTTTCACGAATTTTTAAACCGAAAAGACTGCTGTAAGAGTCAAGCCTTTGATAGTGTTTCAAACCTATAGGTCTTCAAATAAATTAGAGCTGGATAAATTAGAAAAGTGGCGTAAAATAGATGTCTGTACACATGGTGCACTTTACACGGTGCAGACAGTAGCGGACAATCGTGTCAGATCTTAGGCAGGTATCTTGCTCGTGCTCAAAGTGGTAATCTACGCCAGCGTTCCAAACGGCTTTACCGACTTTGCGGAAAAAAGTTTTGAAAGCAAAAATAAATTTTGCTTTACTTATTGTTGAAAGGAATTACAGTACTGTGCGTAGTAAAGATCCGTGACGCCACGAATTTTCTAGTTAACGTACACGAAGCGCATGATTACCGTACTTAACTACATCTGTATGCGATGATGACAATTATTATTCTTATAAAATAATCCTTCTTGCCAGTATGCTCCCACCGCAAAGTAAAAGGATCATCATAGTTCATTGTTTTATGGAGCGTCACTAATTCTTTCCAGTGTGGAAGTACAACTCGTTTCAAAAAAACCATTTTGAAGGCCGTACAGAATTTTATTCTGCCGACCTGATCATAGAATACTGTGCTAAGAAATACCGCATTTATGTACAAATTGTCTACTTTCAGTTAGTTTCAAAAGCCGAGTTTAATAAGAGGGTCACGAACATTGTAAATCCGGAAGATCAGTACATATGTAATCATACAGTATTGCAAAAAACACTAGAAGTACTATAGAGGCTGGTTGTACGACCCTAGCCATTCAGTGCAGATTTATTTCCTAACCAAAGTAACCAGATGAAGATACACAATCGAAGTATCTACTAACTTATTATTGTTATTATTTTACGAATATTGCTGCACAACAGCTGACAGTTCCCGGACTAGCTTTCCGCTCTATCCTGTCACCGATTACGGATTCGGACCGAGTCAGAGAAATTTTTGCTGATATTTACTGTATATAGTGCTGAAAAGCCAAAAACAAAATATGGCTTGGACCTTCCTACCATCTAGGTGACCCTTGGAACCTACAAAGTTCCAGGGTATGCAAAAGTGTACAGGATTAACTGAAACTAAAAATAAACACTTCTGCGTATATAACTGCAGTAATGTACTCAATTCTTTAATGTCTTCGACAAATACCGCCGCAGGAATTTCGGATCTAGTCGATAAGTATAACACTACAAAATATATCAACGTCAATACATTTTACTGTCTACACTCGACAGATTCGCAAATTTCCATCCGCAACCTCTTTGACAGCGAACACATCTAGCTGCTTTATTGTATATATTATACTCGATGTTTTGCCCAACTCGTTGGCCAAAATTGACTCCTTTGATATCACTGTAGCAAGTTTTGAAGTCGTTATACGGATTTTAATACCAGTTACTTTCTTTATAACTGTATGAGTTATGGTAACTAGCATCACTATGTAAAATTCTAGATCGTTATTACACTAGATTACTGAACCAAACCTTGATATTTGCTAAAGGTTTGCATAAATGGGGTGTATCGAAAACGTGGCGACCACGGACGTGGTTGTGGTCGGCTGTGGCCGTGGTTTCCCGTGACCGTTGTGGTCGTCAGTGGTCGATGGTGGTTGTGGTTTTCTGTGGCCGATTGTGGTTATTCGTGGTCGGCAGGATATGGTCGAAATTATGCCGTTCAGTGTTCAGCGAAATCGCCGATGAGATTTGACCACCTGGTAACTTAATTAAATAACACTTCCAAAACTGTCTTAAATTGTTTTTTATATTCTATTTTGACAATATTTGTTTGTCACTGGTGCCATTCAGATGTACGCGCAGCCGAGCGTAGTACTGATCTCACACCGCAGTGCCGTTTTATTTATTCTACTTTTTTTATATACTACGCTGTTTTAGTAGCATCCACTCAAACAAACCTCATTCCAGTTACTACAGGTTTCTTTGAACCAGTAGTCAGATTTTAAATAGGTAAATAAAACAACAAAACGTAAGACATGGACGGTAAAGCAGCTATCAGAGCAACTCATTCCAGCTTTACGATTTACGGCCCCGTCCATGGTGCCCTGAACGGAAGTAGCGTTTCCTCGTTGAACGGCAATCGACAACCGCTGGCGAAGAAATTCGTGGGATCGAAGTTGTACGGTCTGTTCCTTCAAGCGTTTACCGATGTTCTTGATCAGTGCAACAGCAGGTGGCTCCCATGGTCCAAAGATCTCAAACGCCACGCTTCTAATCTTAAATGTTGCACTCCAGTTTCTATCAGGCTAGCAATGCTTGCCTCAGCGAACGAATACCATGTCCTTTTCAGAATCCTCGTTGACGCTAGCTGGCGTACTGCTAAATATTCGCATTGAAGCATTTGGGCACTAACAGTGGTCAGGTATTCATTTTTCTCTGGTTAGAATAAAGTATAATAATAAAATTAAGACAGTTTTGGCATTGTTAAGTTACCAGGCGGTCAAAATTTAATCTCATCTGCGATTTCGTTGAACACTGAACGGCAGAATTTCGACCATATCCTGCCGACCACAAATAACCACAACCGGCCACAAAAAACCACGACCACCATCGACCACTAACGACCACAAAGGTCACGGGAAACCACGACCACGGCCGGCCACGACCACGTCCGTGGTCGCCACCTTTTCGATACACCCGCATAAATGTTTTGTCTTCTGAAAATAAACTGTAATGGTTTAATACGCGGACTCTAAGGTGACGTGGTCTTTCACAGCATTCACACATATCAACTCTACTGTGCTTGAATCAGCAGCAGTAACCGTAGATACTGAAAAAATACGTCACATCACGTGGTCTTTCACAATATTCACGCATATTGAAGCAGTGGGCTGTTAAGAGGAGTGTACAGCACTAACTTTAGAATCACGTGGTCTTTCACAGTTTTCACCATTCCGTTCAGCCGAAAAGAAGACAAGACGCGTAAACCATGACTCATCCTTGAGATCAGACATTGCCCATTTTCGATTTTTCCATAACCCATCCATTCCCATTTTTTTCTTGCTTTCCCATTCATACCATTCCCATTTTTTTCCGGTCAGTCCCCATTTTTAACCATTTAAAAATGCAGCCCCATTTCTCATCCCATAATTTCGCAAAAATTCGCGCTGTATTTTTAAAGTATAATTTTTATTTTTCACTTCAAATAAGCCAAAAAATCCGTAAAAATCGTTGTTGCGGACAGCTGTTCGCGCGAAGCGCGAAGCCAACGATAAATTACGAATCAAATCCGCGAAAAAAGCAAGAAAAACAGGCTACTTTCTGTAAATCAGTTCCGTTTTTCATATAATTTCTAGAAATCCCATTTTTCCCCATTTTTCGTTTTCCCCATACATTCCCATTCATACTTTGAGGTCTCCCATTCACACCCATTTATACTGAAAAATATGGGAAATGGGAAAAAATGGGCCATTTCTCCATTTTAAAATGGAAATGGGCAATCTCTGCTTGAGATACTGGTCGATCCCGACACAAAACTTACACTCTACCGCGTCGTATTTTATAATTCGTACTTTGTCAACACCCGGTTCAAACTAAGTGCAAGGAACATACCAAAAGTACTGTATGGCGGTTATAAGCTTTACGATACTACTGAAATCAAAACGCCTGCGCATAGCCTTGACCATAATAGTTGGAAATCCAGTGACTTTGTACATTCGCTTATACTTTTCTTGGCTCTCCCCAGCGTACACTCCGAACTTCACTGTTCCTTTCATCTTTGCTGCAACCTCAGCCCATACGGGTGCCAGCATCGGGCAGTGGGCATACGATGAAGGGCAAAACTGCACGACCCAGGGTTCTTTCGAATCCAGAACAAGCCGCTGAAAACTAATGTCATGGAGACGCACTACGTCTTCGCCTTCATCTGGGCGAGCTGTTTTAAAATCGGCTGTGGCGTGCAGTCTTTGAAAATTCGTTGCAGCCGTTGTCTGAAATTTTGAATACAGACTTGATTTTTGCCGTCTGATCATCTTGACATGTTCTACGAGCATGTACAATTGTACATGTTTAACTGCTTTTATACTTTTACTACACAACCTCTTTTGTATTGCAGTCATAAAAGGTCCAACAACACAACCAAACGTTCATTAGAAGCCTTGCGCACTACACAATTTCTGACTGACAAAGAAGCTTTCTTACTGACAAAGTGCTAAAAAGCCGTATGTAAGTCAGTAAATAACGATGCACGGTCGTTGCAGTTGCGCGAGCTGGTTTACATACTTTTATGAATCTGCACATATAAACTACCGCACACTCGAAAGGCAACCGCCACCTCAAAACGGTTTACCACACACCGCGTCACATATCGAGACAGCCGCCACGAAAGCGGGCTCAAAGGGAAATACTTTTCCAAATTTGGTTAATTTAAATTTATACCAGTCACATCCAGCAATGACACAAAAATCCCGCAAACAAACACAACAGAAAAAAATAACAGAAAATATCATCTGTTAATTGGTTGAATTACTTGGCTACCCAAGGCGCAGGCTACCTTGCAAAAACAGCAACAGCTCGAGTTCTCCATCGCTGAAGAAAGACGGTTGATCGTCATGTTGACGCTGTGCCAGGAAAATTTTGATGATGTTCCTCTCTACAATAAAATCAAATTTCCGCTAGATGTTTTTTTTGTCGAACCAGCCAAATAGCCAGGTTCAGATGCTTTAACAGTTGCGCAGCTTAATATGATTTAACAAGAAAACAACCAAGCTAGCAAATTACTGATATTGAGTTATTTCTCTCTTCTGCTGGGTAACCAGCACATGGGGCATCCCCGTAAACAAAATAACTCGCAGAAAAACTGCGCTCAAAAATTTTGTAATAATTTCGTCAAATTAACAGAAAAATTGAAAGTTTCCATACGAAGTCAGTGATATCATGCCCACGTTCGAAAACTAGGACGAGTGCGCCTTACCGTATTTACTTTAGAGTATCCTGCCACGCATGATCAACAATCACTTTTCCGGGCTAAGCCGCTGGCACGCATGGCATCCGAAAGGAACAGATTTCCACAATAGCGGCGCGAGGCCGAAGTCCGCTGGGTAGCCAGCGCCGAGCAGGGTTCCCCGCTGAAACATTGGTTAGCACGAGGGTTCAGATGCTCTATACCTGGCTGGCATTAGAACATCCTTTAACGAGTTTCCAGCTCCAGCAAAAACTGGAGCCAAACTAGAACTGAATTTTAAATGTGTTCCGGAATCTTGGTCTCAAAAAGTTCGGACAAAATTTGCTGCACAATTTTCGAGGCTGACGAGCTGCGTGTAACACTACGCAATTTTCTGATTGGCGCCAGTCACGCTCGATCTAAAATAAATGTTCAGCTGGCCAATCAGAATTCTGCCTTTCCCGCTGTCTGTCAGTAAGCGAGCGGCTTTACAGGCATGACAGGGAACGCCCATTCATGTCGTGTGTTTTCGTCTACGCCCCTCACAGACACAGGCATTTACTGACAATTTGGTCAATTTCGCTGGCCCGGGCACGGTGTAAGTCAGAATACGCCAATGTCAGTCAGAATTTGCGTGTTGCGCAATGACTATAATAATCGTTTTTACGAGATATATACCCATATACATCCGTTCCAAGTATGGAACTGGTATTAAGGGTATGCCAAAACGCACCTGCACTTCGTATAGACCTGTGGGCCCAATTCTAAACTCCGCTTCTCCAAAGAGTGTTAGGAAAGTCAAAAGCAGAAATAAGATTTCATAAACTGTAAGTACTGTGTATACGTTCGAAATAGTGAACGGCAAGTTGCAGCTTCCAGTAAGCCAGCGTTACTGTAGCAAGGTACAGTTTGGAAAAACCAGAAAGCATTTATTTGGACGTGTAAATCTTTGCCTTCTATAATCTCCGCTTTTCGAATTGGCGCCATTTTGTATTGCCATTCAGACATCAGTCACATAAACATTCAATATGTATTTCTGCAAGGGACACCGGTAACGTGAGCATTTACCAATGGAAAATCGCTCAAGTTTGCGCCACTACTGTAAACAGCGTAAAGTAACAGTATAGCCTACTCTTTGCACTCTTGACACCCAACGATTGATAAATAGTTTCTGTTTAATTTCTGATTACTTCTTTCCACATCGGGCAAGCGGATCAAGTGTAGAGTTCCACTTGTCTCCACGCAGTGGCAGATGATGTCGACGATAGAACGACATTTAATACGGTCGGCAGAGGGTTGATGTAAAGGTGCTGTTTCTCAGGTTCGACATAAATTTCAGTGGACACATCCAGCTACCGGAGACGACCAAGAGACCAAAAGCATGTTGCTGCATCGTCTGTGTTTGTTTGTAGATTTTTGCATGATTACGAACAGTCTTCCATATAATTAGTAGTGTATGAATACAAATAATATAACACATATACAAATTCTGTAAATGCGACAGTATATTCATGCTCTAGCTGATACCTTGACAGGCCAGTGAAATTTGCTCGGCGAGTCGACGCCGACATATACAAATATACTGATCAGAAGGTTACAGCGCTGTCTCATTTGTACGCCCTTCCAATAGCAGCGCTGTTAGCACACGATCCTAACAGTAGCTCGTGTGTAGATAATAGAACAAGTTGGCTGAAATGGAGATGTTGTCAGTACCACTTTTCGCATCACGATGATATTAGATACATTATACATATCTGAAAAGGGCACGAATTACAAACTGCGACTTCCGTGATAAATGTAAACAGACGTGATCGCAGCTTTGTTTGGTTGCATTCCGAAGGCAAACAGCCGCCGCTCCTAATTTTATTTAAAACATTTTCGCGGACTGTAGTCTTAACCTGCTTAGTACCGGTTGCAACAATTATGGAGGAGAAGAAGCAATACTGGCAAATGCCGGCTAATACTGTTCAATCCTTGATGCTAGTCTTCTTCACTGCAATGCATTTATGCGGCTACTTTCTCAGCCCTTTCAAAGCCGTTTATTCCCGAAAGGCTGCAAGCTGTCTATTCAACTTTTTACTAGTTATTTATGTTGTTCTTCAACTCGCCGCTGATGGTATTTACATCCCCAGTTTTGATTTGAACCTGGCTTCGTATTCCAGCGTCACCGAGCTGTTGTTTTCTTTCCGATACTATCTAGTTCACCCGATGACTTTGACATATGTAGCTATGCTCTGGCGTTCTCACAAATGTCTGACACGGTTCACTGAAGAACTGGCTGGAGAATTTCGTAATGATATTAAAACTCTTAATGCAGTGCTGTTGATCCTTCTGTCCCTTGTGTTAGTGGGAATTTATCCGGTTTGCTCCTGTGTAATTTCGGCTAACGCAGTGCAAAAGGTTATTCACCAAAAGACCCATGCAGGTGAAAGTACTTCGTGGTTCAACACTTACTTTCCCTTTCGGTTACGTCTCGCAATTGCCGTGTTGCATACGATCAGTTATGCCGCGCGAAAGATCGTTCAGTGTTTCAACGTGGTATTGCCGTGGACCGTGTGGATTATCTATAATCGAATAACAAAAGATTTACACGGCTTTTGCGAGAAATGCAGAGTTAAGTGCGAAATAAAGTTGGTTGACCTTTTGCGAAAGCATAAGATGCTGTGCGATTTCATCCATGAGTACGATAAAGGATTCAAATGGATAACGTATTTGGGTTATGTTGAGACATTGTCCATTCTCCTAACGTACGTCAACGAATTGTGCAAAGATTTCTTCAAGCGCGATGGAACCGACTACGCTGGTTACGTGCGTGTTACTGCATCAATTTTTATGATAATCTGCCATTCCAGCGCTCTCGTACTGCTTACCGAGCAGGTAGGGGTTCTTTTTTCGGTAGACGGGATTATCACTATCATGCTTTGTTCATGTTGTAGAAGTGCAAAGCCGTCAAGCTTCTCCGCTACACTCGCACGCTCGATATAGTGTCCGACTCCGAACGAAAGCTTCTCAAGTCACACCTTTGTTACATTGAGTTAACTAACGCCAATATTACCATCGCTGGTTTGGAAATGACCCGAGAGGCCTGCATCGCGGTATGTGACGTAAATCGAATTGGCGTGTTACTAAGCGAGAGTTCTAATGTACGTTTTGATGGTTTTAGATCGCCACCGGCGTTCTCACTTACATTGTCCTGTTTTCCGAATTGAGCGAGAGAACCGTTTCAAGAATCGACAGGCAGTATGTTCGTTGCTAACTGGACGTCGCTCTCGAACAATAAGACGCCAGGCGTTTAGCAGCTGGACAAACGAAGGCAGCAAACTCCCATACAAGCATGCTGTAATTGTACCATTCAAAGCTCGGCTGTGTCCTTTTTTCTGCATTGCAGATTGAGATATTAGTCACTGTTAGTTGTACAGCAGAAAACCGCATAACTCGCCTCAAGAGTAGGATTACTAGATAAGTTGTCATGCTTTCAGCGTATCAGAATTCAGTGCTCGTTTATCTGTAAGGTTTATTTCTAGGCTTATAAAGCTTCCGGGCGATTAAGATTGTGTAACAAATTAAGTCAACCGTACATATTCGTAAATGACCATGCAGACTTCGCGGTTTGTAAAAACATGACTCCTTGTCTCAAACAATACTCGACGGATATTTCTCCGCCTTACGCTTGTTACAAAACCATATTGTACCGCGCGCAAGATTTAATGGAATCACGCAGTCGCTGCAGTTTCCAGTTGTTCCTTTAAAAAAAACTCGTCTTTATTCATTCGCCCTGTATACTAAGCCCGAGTACGCAACATAACAGTGGTGCCCAAACAAAGCTGTGTACCGGCTGTCACTTCTATAGTCGTCATGCTCGTCTGTGTTTTCTAGCGCAGAAATCGTGCAAGAACCTTTTCTTCGATTTAGTTCCATCTGGTAGAAATCATCTTAATTTCTTCGCTCAGCTTACAACGAGATACTCGAATTGCTTCCAGCCACGGTAGAATTTACTGCCGGACAGGATCCGGTCTTCACGGGGGCAGTCTCCTTACTAAGGTCAGCCAATACGACGATGTATCCAACAATCCCTGCCGCAACCTGTTAACGAAATCCTGATTCAAGGGCTACGCAACAAAATAAAACGGGTATATGTATTTTATGTGCGCACCGCAACACATGACTCACGAGTGATCACCAAGCCGGCGATAGTTACACTGCTTGGCTGCATCTCCATTAGGCCAATATGTGATGAAAGCTGCCGTTTTGTTGATTCGGAAAGGTTATCCAGAGTTGCGAGATAACGCAGCACTCTCTTAGCGTACTGCTGCTGTAAAATGTGTATCGTAGTCGGTTACAATGAAATTCAACAGTGTACCAAAAGTTGCGTTTTGGGCATATTAGTCACCTGTTCAGTTAAAGATGTTAGAACGGTCGTATGCACAACAAGCAGAGTTAAAAAGCCAATCAACAGCACTGTATCCTCATAACTCACACCACTGTGTGCCAAGAACTCCTTGCAAAAGTTATAAATATATGTAAAAATTATGGATAAAGTCTCCAAATAGGCGAATAAGTTAATCCAACGAAAACGTTCATCGTAACTCCTAATGGCACTACACAAGAGCTCATGCCTTTCCAGTCCATATTCAATCTGATCTGCAGTACCTTTAACATTTTCTTGACGCCCCAGAGCGATCGACTCCAAATCTTTTACTATTCTATGATAAATGTAACCGAAAACTTGCGGGTAAATTACAATGAAGCACTGTATAAGCTTTCGACCACAGTAACCGACAAGGTGGAATAAAACAACACAAACGCGTAGACCGTGCGAAACATTTTCAACAAGCCACAATCTGTCTTGGTCTTCGTCATCGGTTAACACACTACTGTCCAATTCGGCTATCTCTTCAGCTTTCTCAATAGAGTTTAGTATCGTGTTGTATACAGGATGGAGTACAAGCAGAATCAGTGTGGTCAGTGTTACGGCCGCCGCGTCGAATGTTTTCACTGTTTCCTTGAAAATCGTTGTTAACTGGTCGATGAAACACATCAGAAATCCATGTGAACGCCATAACGCGCACACATAAATGATAGTCAGCGGATGGTAAATATAATGCCGAATGGACAAGAGCAGTTCGGAAACGGTTGGGTAGAAGACCGTATTCCAGTGGAAACCACGAATGTAGATGGCATCGGCCAAGAGCTGAAGCAGCACGTAACATATCAGCAGAAAATTCACCAAAGTGTTACACAGCGTTTTCGCATGGTTTCGAATGTATGGGCTTGGGGAAAAACCGCAAATGTGGATGGTAGTAAGCAGGAAGATTAATAACATCTGGACATAGTACGCTGGTCTCCACGGTGAATTCTTAACAAACTCCATCTATCCTCGGTCAAAGTTTTGGTTTTAAAGGATTGCTAGCCCTCGCAGCCGAAAACTTTTGGTGTCCCACACGAGAAAAAGCAGGGTTTGCCTTTTATGCCCGCTGCTACTTGTGAAATACATATTCCCTGCATTTAGGAAGAGAATGGAGTGTTTTATGTCGGCTGATCATACGCGCAGTTCGCACCACCACAGGAGTAGCCGGAGCGGCTTCTGTTTTTAGATAGGATAGCGTTGTCAATAAGTTGTTAGCTGTCACCCAAGTATCAACTGATTAAATAGGTAATAGTGTCGTAACACCAGTATAAGTCTGCTTGATACTGATGTTTGGCAGAATATACCAGGTATAACAGTAGACAGTTTGACTGTTTGACATGTGCATTCGTTCAGTAAATAAAGCGAACATAACGTTGAAAAATTACTTGGCACTAAGGATAAGAAAAACATCAAACGATATACTGTAGAACTGTGTGGATGTAAATTTGCCAACCTGGTAACACGACGATTGACACGTACAAACCAACTACAAGTACCTCTCGCGGAAAGCTGACAAAGAATTTGACCGAACGAAATAAAGCTCCCGTCTCTTTAAGGTGCAAGACCAAGATATCACTACATGACACAGTTTACTGCCTTCTGCTGAACAAAAAGACGGCTGCAGCTTTGTAGAAATGCGTTCAAAATTTCAGCGTAAAAGAGTAATTTTTAAATTTATTTTTTTGGGAATTTTGTTTGTCGGAAACAAAAATCTCTAGATTTAACAAATCTTTGACTAACAGTTCAGCATAAATATAAATAGCAAATTTTGCCTCCGAAACGGCAGAAACAGCTTCAAACGAAGCCATTGCGAGCATATAAGGTAACTACAGTGTGTGATGAAATGCTAAATTTGGCTACCTGACTTCTGTGTTGATTTCCCATGAATCTGATGGTTTTCTGGTCATGTTTTTGTGATAATATTTCCTGAAACTATTATTGTCATGGTGCCGACGAATGGAATGTCTTGGAAACCATTCATTCCAATCATGAACCATTTGCCTTCCCCGATAGCATACTAGCGCAGAGCAAGTGGCGGCGGTGTTGGTGGGGTAGATGGAATCGAGAATGTCGCGGACAAACAGAAGAATTTGAGCTGCAACACGCCGATGCCATGTAGACCATTGCTCATCTGCAATCCGCTGATGTTGGAAAGCCTTGCCATCCACTTCACAACAATTATCAAAAGATCACGCAAAAAAGGAATTGTCGAAAAAGAAATCACTAACGCATGTGGTCGGTGGAAACGCTTGCCCGTCAGGAACCCCGCGTAAGCCTGGGCAGGAGCCAACTGGTTTTCAGAGCGTGAAGTCGAGCTGAAAGAAGGTTGTTTACCGTGGAACGAAAAAGCCACGCGAGAACAACTAAGATGATTTATTTGACAGTCTGCGATTGTAGGAACCTCCTCAACGAGATTTCGGCATACGGGGACGTCCGAGGGATACGACGGAAGAAAAGCTGACGCATTATCTCCATCGACTGAATGTTAAGGTGAGATTTGTGCGTGTCCACCAGCGGCAGATAGAGGACCTTCATGGTACTGCTTTTGCTGGAGTCGGAACGTTCGGTACCCACCAGAACCGGATGATGGACGGGGAGAACTGGCAGGAGAACGTCTCCTTCGACCATGGATTTACTATCCGAAAGCAGCCCTTGCTGTTGGACTTTCGGAGCCACATGGGTAGTTTATGTGTTTTTGGGTTAAAATCTCAAAGTTTGTTTGCCATGCAGTTTCACAATGCACTGATTAGTTCATTTGGATTGTTATTTACGGTGATCTTGGTGACATCGCTGTTTCTCATTTGGATACTTTTACGTTTTCCCTGCTGGCGGAAGGCGGTTTTTGTTCCAGCTTGTGAGATCTAGCAACTTGAGCAAATTCCCTGCGTGGAATGCTCGAGAGCTATCAGACCTGGTTTGTCCCGCTCGGGTTTGTCTGGTTTCGGTGAATAATGCAATATATTGACGGCCTTATGAGCGAACGACAGAGAAAACTTTTACTACTAGCACTCATTTTTCCTTTAATTTACGTGCCAGTTTTGTTTTACTAGGTAATCGCTCTCCGCTGATGCTAGTGATGAAGACCGGAGCAGCGAAATGCTCATAAATGGTAGGGCTGCTTTTCATGTGTGCCAGATCCGCTTTTGATTGTGTTCAGTTGCGCAAGGGGCTTTCCGCTCTGGTCAGTTTCTCTCTACATATGCGGCTGTATGGTCTTTTTGACTTTTTTTTTGCGAAAAATTTTGACTCTTTTTCTATAATTACAACTAATTATATAAGTAATTAAAAAAATCAGTTTGGGTCTGGACGAGTCCGAGGAGCCGCACGAAGAAATCCCACAGATGGGAAGTTGCGATGTCGCCAGTGCTACCACCCTTGTAGGTGAACAGAAATAGCACTTTCTGTATTGATTATGGCATGTAGAACAATTTATGTCAACGCAGGCTCTTGCGCAGCAAATTCCATTACCGCCATACTTAAGCATAGGCGAATGCCCATCTTTGGGATTTCCTCTCGCGGCTCCTCGGACTCGTCCAGACCAAAACTAAATTTTTTAATTACTTACATAACTAGTTGTAATTATAAAGAAAGAGCCGAAATTTTTCGCGTTTAAAATGTCATGCCACTGCCTTGTCAGTGTGGAGGACCTCGGCCCCCCTCCGGTCGATCAGCTATGTCGCGAGAAAGATTATTCAGTGCTTAAAAGTGATACTTGTGTGAAGGGAATGGGTAATGCATAGCGGCATAGGTGAACTACAAAAGATCTGCGCCGTGTGCGGCAAACCAAACGATGAACAAAGCCAGCCCTAGCTGGCATTACACAAAATCACGCCATAGCGGTGGCAGCGCATGCCGGCTATAAGGACACCACGAGGCATGAAACTCCGCGATCCAGGGTTCTGTCGAGTCCACGACAAGCTTCTGGAAAGCATGATTACCGATACCTATCTCGTCTTTGCCTTTACCGGAGCTTAATGGTATCTGTCTAGGTACGTGCAAACGAGCTGCAACCAAATACCACGCTTTCAGCTCCATTTTATCACATTTGTAAGTGTTTGGAATTGAAATAAAATAAAACGACGCAGACATGATAACTGAAATTGGTTAAGTAATCAAAAGGCAAGAAAAAAATCGAAACAAAACTATGAAACACAAAAACAGAATAAACAAAGCGAAATCAATGCCCCACTATTATTACAAATTATTAGCAGATTACAGAATACACACAATTACAGCGTTCGAGTCATCATCCGCTAGTTAGCATTAAACAAACAAATTCGCTTTATCCATTTGTTCTTTACCGGCGTTACCACGGACACTTACTCATGCTGCATTATTTTATTTCGTGATAATTGGCTGCATGGTCAGTCTGCTGGAATTTGTTACTGTGCTCGCTTGTTAATTTGTTAATTCGCTGAATGTGTTAAATCATAACTGTTAGTGCTGAATGTTAACAAAAGCGTTATTGCGGCTGGTTCTCCACAACGATACAATCATATGCTAATTTTCAGCGTACACGTATAAATCAGAGATAGCAAGATTTGTCACGTGGCGCCTCGGAATTACTCCGGAGTCTAGGCCATTCGTCTAAATTAGGAGAGTCTATCAAAACAGTATGTCATAAAAATATGTCATTCTTGATTTTTTCGATGAACAGTATCACAGTGTCTGACATGGTGCATAACGTCCTTGCACGATCCCCAATCGCTTTAAAGCCCTACGTTTTATTCGCTCATTCGAACGACGCCTAGGGCTCTGAGTTATTCTGGATGTTGCAATCTGTAATGCACGATATTTGTTTCCACACGTATAATGTCGGCATCGATATTTATTAATATATAAATATGCTACCGGCTTTGGACTAGAACTAACAATGACTAAATGGCAAACTGAGCAACAACATAATTACAACGTAGCACAGTAAGGCAGTTGCTATGCTCTATATCGATGATCGCTATCGCTGTATTCACGTGATGTGTGATGACCCAAGGTTACTTAATACATTACAATCCCTCCCCTTCTTATAAAAGAATGAAAACCCATTCTTCAAAAGACGACCGGCGGTTCTCTGTCCATTTATGATGTAGTTGTTTCTTTTGGAGCACATCCGGGCAATGTGGCCTGTTTCTCCACAATCGTGGCTATCACTGTATTCACGTGATGACCCAAGGTCACTTAATATATCACAACACAGCGAACCTCTGCTTGTAACTACAATTTCCTTTTGTACTTAGTGTGCACGGCATTTACAAGTACAGTAAATAACCTCATGCAGCGTTAAAGTGTAAGTTTTCTGTTTTCGCCTGTTATTTCCTTTGTGTTATGGATTTGGAACTACATCAAAGATTCAAGCGGCTTAGGGTCTTCAAGAACCCGCGCAGCCAACTTGAATGGCTCCAAAATCTTTATTTCTAGAAAGCATCGATCGCAAGAAAGCAGATACAGGCAACCCACAGAACAAAACAACCAGAGGAAGCAGTGCAACTTTTCGAGCAATGTATTTAGCTATCCCTAGCAAATGACTCCAACATATGGATATTCCCGGACGGCTATGTCTAGATATTTTTACACGGAATACTATTGATACTAATACCCGAATCACCGCACTGTTTCCCGCAGCAATGTCTCAGTCGGCTCTTTTGGTTTTTCCGTCCAAGCGTTTCGCAGACGTAGCCGCCGTTGTAGACGTAGCAGTAAAGAAATCCATTCTCAGCGCATTTTCCCGCACTAGCACCAGCCATGACGCTAGGCTGAGGGCCGCTGCAACCGGGGCACCAGCACACTTCTTTGGCGCCAATAGCAGCAACCAAGACGGCTGCAACACCAAGGAGAAGGAACGCTTTCGACATGTCGGGTGAAAGTTATATGAGACTCCCGAAAACAATCGATGCCAGTGAATCAAAACGCAAATTGTATCATACAGCGAATCTAAAATTAATCAGATTACTGTATAAGTTTTAGGTTTATATATGTACTCGTAGATGGTAAGGAAAACCGTACTGTCGCCTAAAGGAATCTCGCCTGGTCTTTTTCTTTGTGGATTTGCCGGTTGTCTCGATGTACATGTAACATGGTTAATCTGTCATGCATTTTCGTTTCGGATTAATAACAGCTAATTAATCTGTCTGGAAAGTGGAAAGTGTATACGATAAACAACCTAAACCTGTCTTTCGCGTGTTGGCTTTGAATCGAAACGCATTTGGTACCTCCATTATGTTAAGGTAAAGACGGAAATGTTATCTACATGTATGGGAACCAACTTACCAAGCAAGTTATCGTCTTGTTTTCACTTGTTGAATTTGGCTACTATCACGAGTTACATAATGTTTCGCTTTCTCTCTTATTGTTGGTTTAATTGCGATTGATTAATTTGTCTGAGAAGACTAAATTTAATGGAAATGTGTCTCCTTTAAATGACCCAAAGCTGTTTTTCGCGTACTTGGCTCCAGACCAGAATGCAGTAATTTATCATAAGCGTGGAGTAACTGTTTAAGACAGCCCGTTACTTTCTTGTAGATGTTTAGTAATGAGTACTAAACTGAAACGCCTGTTTGCTACTTGATGGACTGCGTGTTTACGATATGTACTAATAATTGCGTATTTATCGAACAAAAAGCGCCGCGAAGCGGCATGGGTAGAATTTTAAAGATCACCATTTTTTTCGCTGAATAACGTCTGGTTTTGATTTTTGCACTGTGTAGAGCAAGTTTATTCCATGTAAACTTTATCTCGCAATCTGCGAAAGCATGAAAGATATCACATGAACGAAATCTGTGTGTAATCTGGCCTTGTGTGCTTCTGGTCTGCGAGTCCATTTCTTATAAGTTTAATCGGCAAAAGCCCAGAAACAATGTTGACGCGCTAAAATTTCCAACTTCCAACTAAACTTTCCAATTTCCATCTAAATTATCTTATCTGTATGTCAGTACGCTTATGGAGATTGAAAATATCCCGGGATTTTTTACTTTCTCATTGATCTGTCAAGGCATAGCTGTGGCAGTACATGTACATGTAGTTCAGTGCATTTTTCGTAGACACTCGAAGTATCATTCAATTATAATTGTTGATTGTGTGTGTATCCGGTGTGCTCCTGGAAACGCTACGTCAGTCGTGAAAAATGTTGAAATTTATTTCGGGCTCTATCGCTTTGGCACTAAGCAGCTAATGAAAACTTTCAATGGGATTAGTAACTGTCAGCAAAAATGTCAGTTACCCAGGAGGTGATTAGATCAATATTTTCCATTATTCAGTGTTCAACAAAATTTAAACTGCGTGTTAAACTTTCTAGATGAGTTGCAGGTAGAAAACTGCCATTCAGCTTGACTTTTACGTTGTGTTACAAAGAGAAGCAGCACGTTACCGGCTTTCGAATATCAAAACAAAGATCATCTGAAGCCGTTTTCGACTATGGCGAATTTAGTGGTGTTATCGGTCTTTCGCGTATGACTTTGTTGTTTGGGCTTCTGTACCGTTGGGCCCGTATCATAGATCTTTGATTGATAGGACTGGACACCGCAGGAATACTGTAGTTATAGACATCCTTCGCACAGTCGCGATACCAGATCTACTGGAAACATGTTACGTACGCCTGTCCAGTTGTGATACACAGTGACATGTTTACACAGAAGTTATCACAAACTGGTCATGTTGTACTGCCAGTGACAACAGCGGGTCTGTCGTTCCGCCATGTGGTAGAGCGTTTCTTTACATCAAAAACTTTTTTCCCGGGCTAAAACGTTTACATAACAGAGAGACTACAGCAGTTATACATGTACAGGAGATGGAGCAGCATTCACGAATATCTACCCGGTCCGTGCAGTTCTTACTAAAGTTCTTCTTTACAGCAATGCTGTTATGCGGCTACTTTTCTAGCCCATTTACAGCTGTTTATACACAAAAACGTCTGCACTCCTTCTTGAATCTCCTATTAATGGTTTACATTGTACTTCAGCTCGCCGCTTCCGGTATATACATCCCCGCTTTCGAGTGAAGCATTGCATCATACTCAAGCGTTACCGAAATGCTCTTTCGCTCCCGGGCATTATCTGGTTCACCCGATGACTGTGACGTACGTGGCCATGCTCTGGCGGTCGCAGAAGCGTCTTGTATGGTTCACCGAAGAACTTGCTGAACATTTAAGAACGATGTTACCAATGGCGATGCGGCGATGTTGATTGCTTTGTCTGTCGTGTTAGTAATTTAGGAGCTCATCCGGTGTGCGCTTGCATATTTTCGACCAAACCGGTACAAGAAGTTATTCACCAGGAAAGCCTCAAAAGCAGTGACGACTTATTGTGGTTCAATACTCATTTCTCCTTTAATTTACGTGCCGCTGTTGTTGTACTGCATATGATCAGCTATGTCGCGAGAAAGATTGTTCAGTGTTTTATCGTGGTACTTGCGTGGGCGGTATGGGTAATCTATAACCGAATTACAAAAGATCTGTACCGTGTTTGCTGTAAAGACAAACTCAACAATAGCGAAAATCTAGCTGACCTTATGCAAAAGCACGCAATGCTGTACGACTTCATCGAGGAATGTGACGAAACCTTGAAATAGATAAGTTTACTGAGCTATTTGGAAACTTTCTCCATTCTTCTTACGTACATGTACGAGTTATGTAAGGATTTTGTTGAACGCGATGGGACCGAATATGCTGCTTACATTCGCCCAGCTGCAGCGTTGCTTTTAATAATTTTGAACTCGAGCGTTTTGACACTGCTAACAGAACAGGTACCGGAATCGTGCCATCCCCTTTAGTCATTTACCCTTAATCAAAGCATCATCTGTGTTGTAGAAACGCAGTGCCATTAAAGCTTTCCGTTACATTAGTACAATGGACCCGTTACGCGACTACGCAGGAAACCTTCTTAAAGGTCACATTGCGTATATCGAGCTCCACGATCCCAATATGACCACTGCTGGTTTGGAAATGACGCGCGAGTTCTGCCTTGCGGTATGTGCGCGTTAGTACTTGCTACCTTACGGAGAAAAGACCGGACATTGTACCTTTTTCTAGACTGCTGCTGGAGTGCTCAGCTACATTGTCATATTTTCGGAGCTGAGTGAGAAAGCTATTGTGCAACTGCCGCAAAGCAGCTTTTTCAACAACAACTGGACGACAACAACAGCTCAAGGAATAAAGAGACCGTTTTGACAAAAAAGTGACAGCTGATAAATGATGCAAGGTTCCAGCTGATATTGAGCAGCACTTTTATCATCAGATACCTGACAGCGACCATTTGTTTCGATTTCTGACTTTATTCAGTGTAGCAGTTGTTTGCACAACAGTATATAGGTACACAACTTGAACAAATGATCAAAATGCCGGTAGCGCTGGAACTGTTTGTTTGTACCGTTTTTAGAAATTATGTGGGTAGCCTAGACCAGGTAGCGGAGCAACAACGACGAATACGTTGTCATAAAAGCATATGACTGGCAACCCCCGCCGAAGTCCGCCCGAATGCTTTGCCCGAAATTCCCTTGTAGCCAACAACGTAATTGCGGCTCGTGCACATGCAGTAACTCGTTACATTAGGAACCAGGGGCGGCAACGATTTAGGCCTTCTCGAACGGAAGCGCCGTTTAAACAGTTGTACTCAATCACATGCAGTTGCGATTTGGCAAATTCTGAAAAAAACTAATCAGCTCGCAGAGCAGTCTTCTCTGAATGCTTTTGAACTTACTTTAGAAATGTGTTAGTGATGCGACTAACTACCGCAAGTGACAGTTATCCTGGATGCGATTAGATAACTATTCACCATCACTAACGAGAAAAGGTACAGTGGAAGCAACATTATCGAACAGTGCCGTATGTTTGAATGCTACGCTTATCAGCTGTTGTTGTAACAATATCACACTGCTTCCGATCGTTTCAACCGTACGCCATCGTTTCGTTTCAAGTCTGGTCTGGAAAAAAGCGACAGTATGTGTTTCATTGATAGTCATTTTCTCGTTTATAGCGCCCAGTTCTACTTGTAACAAGTCCAGTTGTTTTCGCGAAAAACCCTCCAAATCACGATGGCGGAGTTACAGGTTCACTGGAATTTTTTCCCGAAAGCACTGGATAAAATTTCTCCCGCTGGCCTTATGGAAGATCACGTCATGCGATATTTAGCCACATCAACACTGGCTCCATCGGCAAACATCTCCACCAAGGCCGCGCACCGCAGGTACCCATCAACGGGCTCAAGGCTCGGGAAGCGAAACCGGACAATGCACAGTGGTACTGTGTGATTGGTGAGGATTTCTGGGTAAGTAAGAAGCGTTTATAAGCGAAAATGCATTATGATTTTTCTCCTCGGCAGGGAAGTGAGATCCCCATAAAGGATCACACGCATTTTTATGGAAAAGTTGGAAAAAGAAACGTATGGATTTATAAAACTCGATGATGGGGTTACGTCTTTCGGAAAGGATGTTCGGTAGTACGCGATCTCACGTTAAGTGCATAACTGACCAGCTCAAATGCAAATGCAGCCTCTAATGAAACGTTAAACAACGATAGCGGGAGGAGTTTTGCTTGTGTCTATGTATTTTTTTCAACAAAAGGCTGAAATAAGAAGCGGCTCATAATATGATACGCACTTACGAATGGCATCATGCTAAAAAAACTATATTTGAAAACAAGACATAACTATGTCTGGCGGGACGTCGTCCGACTTGTCGCTGTTTGTCTTGTAACCGGTTGCTGGGACGGGAAGAATCATCCGGCGAACACTTTTACACTGAGGCCGTTAAAACCGTTCGAATGTCGATATTCAGCTATGGAATAAGCCGATCCTGATGAAATACCAACAGAGAACACGACAAGTAAAAGACGAGAACGCGAATCACTTCGCGTTGAATTTCAGTTAAAAGCCAACGCAATTGTCAGTCATCCAGTAGCATCTTCCGTGTTTTGAAGCTCTCATGCCATAGCAAGGCTGAAACTGCGAACGCTAAAATCATGGTAAAGCCGCGAAAACTGTTGGAAAAATGCGCGAGACCACCTGTCATCATGTCTGTGACAGGTATACACTGGACCGATAACAAACCGATCATGTTGCATTCCGCTATCTTTAATTGACACCAATTTGACCATGAATGCTACAAATATACATCCAACATACCCCTATGAGCACATACAGTAAAGTTGCAGGGATGCCAGGAGGTTTAGATCCATAAAATCCGTCCGTTTTAGCTCCATAAAAACGGTTATTCCAGACGAAAGCACCATAATAACTGATTGGAATAGTTATCCGCAAGATGAAACGACATTCCCCAATATCTACTCGAGCTGTGCAGTTCGTAGTGATGTTCTTCTTTACTGCAATGCATTTATGCGGCTACTTTCTAAGTCCTTTCAAAGCCGTTTATTCCCACAAGCGCCTATTCTCGGTGTGCAATGTCCTATCAGTTTGCTACATTATATTTCAACTCATTGCCTCCGCTATTTACATCCGTGTATTCGATTGGAGCATCGATTCATATACCAGCGTTACCCAAGTGCTCTTTTCTTTCCGTTTTTTCCTGGTTCACCCGCTGACTCTGACGTACGTTGTCATGCTGTGGCGTTCCCATAAATGCTTGATGTGGTTTACCGGAGAACTTACTGGAGCATTTCGAAACGATATCGGGAATGGTGACATGGTCATGTTAACCTTGCTGTCCGCAGCGTTAGTGGCCCTGCATCCGGTGTGTGCTTCCGCGGTTTCAACTAACACAGCGCGAAGAGTCGTTAATCATGAAAAACTAGAACCAGATGACGACATGTTGTGGTTTAATGCTAATTTTCCCTTTCAACTGCGCGTCGTAGTTGTTGTTTTGCATGCGGTAGGATATGCCGCACGAAAGATTGTTCAGTGTTTTTGTGTTGTGTTTGCGTGGACGGTTTGGATCATTTATAGTCGATTAACGACAGTCCTGCACTGTTTGTGTAAGGAGCGTAAAACTTACGAAAAACAAAAGCTCACTGACGTTTTGCAAAAGCACGCGATGTTGTGCGACTTCATCGAAGAATACGACAAAGCTGCAAAGTGGATACATTTTCTGAGTTTTTTGGAAATTTTGTCCACTCTTCTTACGTACGTTTATGAACTATGCAAAGACTTCTTCGAACACAGTGGAGTCGATTATGCTGGTTACCTACGCGTTGCTGCAGCGGTGCTGTTGATAACTACACAGTCCAGCGTTCTGACATTTCTTACTGAGCAGGTATGCAAGTTTATAGCTATATCTCGGCTTCCACAATTATTGTTCTTACTTGCATTATCTGCGTTATAACTTATAGAAATACAAGGCAGTTAAGCTTTTCCGCTACATTCTGACACTGGACATGTTGGCGGATCAGGAAGAAAAGCTGCTGAAATCCCACATTGCTTATACCGAAGTAACCGATGCCAACATGACCATTGCGGGTTTGGAAATGACGCGGGAATCCTGCATTGCGGTTGCCTACTTCGGCTTTTTATCTTTGGGAGTAAAGACCTAAAGTTGTGCTTTTTTGCAGATTGCTGCCGGAGTGCTTGGCTACATTGTCATTTTTTCTGAGCTGAGTGAGAGTACTATCGTGCCATTGTCAAAGAGCAGCTTTTTCAGCGGAAACTGGACGACATTCGCAAATAACCAAACAGCGTTGACAGGACCGTAACAGATGATAACAAATGATGCAGGATTTCGGTTGGCACGGGACAGCACCTTTACCACTGAAAGCGCGGAAGCGCCCTCGTATTTCCTATTCCACCGACAAGAAATACATAACTGGCTGTAAACGATAAAATTCCTGTAACGTGTGAATTATACAGCTTGTTCGGTCTCTAAAAATAATGTCTTAGATTACTCTTGATTCTTGAAAACAGTTTGACGACGCCTGACTAAAGTATTGATTTGTCTGACAAAGCAAGTCACGCTACATTGAGCATGTACTGTACATATGCACAAGTCACCTGCACAAATTCCATCCGCCCAATTACTGGTAAAGCGCATGTTCTTCTCAAATAAGAAGCTTCATATGCAGCGAAAACGTAGTAGTATGCCATTTGCGAAACGTTTGAGTTTCAACCATATAATTCAACAACCATACTGAGTCCAGTTCACTAACCGATTAAAACCATAGAAAAGTTATATTTAAAAGCTAAGCATTTACGTATACACGTATCAGTGTTAGAAAGCGAGACATGAATGAACAAACTCATCGTGACGGCATCAAGGGGTTAGAAGGTGCTGTATTTAAATGTTACGCTAGCTCCGCAGCTCCTGATACTGTCAGGCTGACAGTGTAATTAAGCGACAGCACCCGTGATACTGTGTCGAGGGCCGTGTAACCTCTTGGCTCGCTGAGTTTTTTTGGGTGGCTTTGCGGGCTGACTCTCACCAAATCCATCGGCAGGCAGCACCACGCTGGTCCCGTTCACTTCCGCCTTATGATCATCGACCACAGCGCCCTCTTTGTCCACATCTTCCAAGCTGTGCTGAAAAGGCCACAGAACATGAAACCTTGCGGCTTTGCTCAAATGCTGGACGTTACTTACCACGCAGAGTGAGAAGATCAG
>JAQGAU010000505.1:0-26969 GCA_034698045.1 Paramacrobiotus richtersi
AATCAGTATAAATAACACTACCTTTTAGGCTCATCCTCATATTTTTGTCAATATGAGGCGTTGGGGGATCTGCTTGTGAGCCGGGCAGTGAGTGGGCATTGTTCCTTCATTTTCGTACTGTACAGTATTCAAACCTGCAGCCCTGTTACATAACTGACGGATCTTGACGTTTTTGCTCCGAAGTGAGCCGGAACTGGAACATACCACAATTTTTTCTAAATTTCACCATTAGGTATAAGTATTAGCGTGTGCAGTATTACGAAGAGAAGGATAACTCAAGCTGTAAATTAATCCTCTTGATATATCTTCACGAGAGATCACTCAGTGAAGCCATTCCGGGATTTCCGCGGGAGCTGATGAAATGTTTACCAAAGGAAATGCACTGCCATTGTGGTGTGGTGTGGACGTGACTGAAGGAAATGGTCTGGTGCGCCGAGGAAGGATTTGCGGCAAAACACCCGACGGATTATTTGTGGACTTCGGCTACCCCGGCCACAACAAGGATTTTGTGCCATTTGATCAATGCAGCAATCGTCAACCATTCATCCATGCGAATCCCTGCAATGTCGGAGACGCTGCGGAAGTGCTGTGCCAATCGGCTGTTGATCAACCGTGGCGCTGGTATCCAGCGGAATTATTGGCCGGCTCTCGGTGTCGGTTCGCGTTTGTCGCAGTGAATGTTGAAGGAACAGTTGTGAAGAAAGTGGTATCAGCGGATGCTGTGCGGAGGTCCGATCCACCTTATCATGCACTCGAGAAGCTGTCAGGATCCCGGGTTTGCCGTTTTTATTTCGAGCATGATTTTGACATTAAAGAGTCTGAAGACCTAGCGAAACTGGCGTCCGGTCTTATCGACAAGTTCGCAGGAGCTGAATTTCTGGAGATGTGGAATCGGGAAACTTACGCAGTCGGCACAAAACTCGAGGGACAACGATTGTTTTACAGTTGGAGCACGGAAGAGCCGATGATGCCCGAGATTATTGTAAGTTGCTGATTACTGTAGCTTATGATTTAGAGTCGGAACCTGAGGAGGTCTCGCGGACGGTGACGGAAGCACCGATTCTGACGTTATACGCTCTGGCAACTCCTTGTGGTCTGCACCGGTGATGTACTCCGATTTACTGGTAGCCTAATTGTTAGGCTTGATGCGGTACTGTCACATTAAATCAGAAGTTGAATTCTGTCTCTGTCACAGTGAATGAGAAGCATATCAGATTCTGATATTATGTAAAGTAAAAGTAGGATATTGTTTTCATAGTCGCTGTCTCACCGATAAGCTTTTTATGGTTTTCAGAGGATGAGTTTTAAGCGAATGGTGGAAAAGCATCTGCCTACTGAAGCGGTTTCACCTATCTGTGCAGTTCGTCCGGATATTGGTCAGCTTGACTTGACGGACGCTCCGATCACGGCTCAGCTTCCTCTGCATGTTGTTGTGGATGAAATCTTCTCCCTTCTCAGTCCTGTCGCGCGAGTGGCTTGTCGGAAAGTCTGCCACTTGTGGAATTCCTTACTGACTGCAAGCGCAGGTACCTGTCCAGTGGAGATCGATATCACCACCGTCGGGTATGGCAAGCCGTCAATCGAGTATCACAAACTGGCAACGATGTTGCACGCAACGGTAACCGAATCGACTAGGGTGCTAATTTTGTCCGGGGGAAATAGTGTGGACCGGTTAATGCCAATCCCGCATCTTTTCACGATCAAAACGATGCTAAAAGCGATGAACATCAGTGTGCGGTTCATTGTTCTCTCCGGAGCAAGTGTGCAGGCATGTGATCTGATGGATAGCTGGTATTCAGCTGATTGGGATATCCCGAACGATGTCCCGTACCATTCCAAATGGCGAGATGTGTGTGGATCATTGATCTTGAACAATGTAGCCGTGTGGCTGCCGCTCGAGGGGCGCCAGCAGATTTCCGTGTTGATAAAAAAGGAGGTGTTGGATATGCCGATGGAGGTTGGAGTGGAAAATGTGCTGGAAAAATGGTGTCCGGAGGTTAGCGCGGCGGATATCGGGGTATTGGAGGGGAAGGTTCGTTTGCTTTGGGAACGGGATGATAACCAGAATCGGCGGCGTCTGTGGCAGGTGGGTAGCAGTTACATTTAACTATCTTTGTACAATGGCCGAACTTAATGGTATAGCCACCATTGTACAGCTTCGAAGTTGCAAGACTAGAATATGTAATGCTCACTAGTACTTCTAATGCTAGAAGTACTTATACTAGAATATGTTCGCTCAGAACGAGAAGCAACAATAATATCAACAAATCCACTCAGATAAAAAAAAACTTCCAGTTTCCGTTATCACTTCCAGTTGGCATTAGCTACGTTTTTCGTCGGTGCTTAGTCGTAGTGATTCTATCAAAGAAACATCGGTGTTTCTGGACTCGGTAAACTTTGCTGCCGAATATTAACAGCGAATGACTATTCGTTGTTAATATTGAATCCCTAATATTTTGTTGGATTCCCTAATATTAGCATACGCAAGAATGGCAGGGCTTAATTAATATATTGTACAATAATAATAATTTGTCGCGAGTCTACAGAAAAGGGACTGATGACGTAGTATCGTACTGTACAGGACAGCGTGAAAACTGTCCGTATGAGCTGGGGCGGGCAAATTGACTTACTAATGGTACAATATGCAGAAAATCGTGCTTTACAACCGGGCTGCTCAGGGGGACCATGTATGACCAACACTCGTCTGGCAGGAACCAAAATTAGTGAGCATGGGGTATTCTGGTAAACTGCAAAGTGCTAAAGCACGCATTCGTTTAACATACAGAATAAGCTCAATTTTGCCTGCTCGTCTTTCTTTTTGTTAGAAAATCAGGTGTTATGTTTAATGGCCCGAAATCGAAAGATTTATAAACCTGTCCACTTCTGTATATTTAGTCTGGCACTATGGTCAGACTGACGGCGAAAGAAGTCCTATAAAAAATTTTTGACGTTAGCGAAGATGACGAGGTCTTCCCTGATCCTGCGGGTACTACGCTTTCTGACGAACATCATAACGATTGAAATGGTGAATGGTACGAATTATTCGATGGACAAAACAACAAGGAATCAGACGCTGAAGACCAGAACTGAGTAAAGGCATTCAGCGGAGTGTATGCGAATATCTGCGGTCCGTATTTGGTTGCGAAACTTCAGACGCGTTTTTCTCGATAACAGTTTTTTGGGGGGGGAGCGCTTCAAACCGCTGTCCTGTGGTCAGATCATGTCCGAATTGAAAATTTGTTTTTGTGACTGGTAGTGCCCGACGAACCCTAGCAGAAAACACCTCTAACTCGTTTTTGCAAAAAACGTCATTAGTCCGTTTTCTGTAGATCGCGTCCATTTATATTATTATAGTAACCTCCAAGCAATTAGAATTTTGTTTCGGGAAGGTTTCGAATGATATGTTATTCCGGTAATAGGCATTACTTTCAGATTGGTGTCTCGGTTCTGCAAATTCAATATTGCCCAGTTAACATGCTTTTTAATATATGAATTGTCATGTACCGTACTCCGTTTGCAGTTACTGAGTAAGTTTCAACCTGCGGATGCACGATTTCTCCCGTATTCGATCCCCGCGGCCGTATGGAACGGATTCGGCAAAATTGTTCTCATGCCGACTCCAGCTGACACCCTCAACATACCGGCCTTGACAACGCTCCGGAGGCTGACGGTGTGGGCTCTGACAGTCTTCAACCGAATTCCAACGGATAACCGTTTTGGACCGGCCTGAAGTTTGGATGAATATCTTATGTCTTCGATGGCTATTTGTTCCTTATCAGCGCAGGAGGATTTAATTTTTATGGTTTTGTATTATTCCTTTACTCGTCTGTACTGATTGGCTGTCACAAATTTCTGAGCGAACACCAGTCGGGATCTCTTCCGGCTGACATTTTCTGTATCCGCGTACTGCGAACACATTCTGTTCAATGTGTTGTGTACGTCCATTGTGCAACATTTCCACGATTCGTTCGCGCATGTAATTATCAAGTTTTACTAAAACGATATAATTATACCACCGGACTACCGGGCTTTTGCCAAATAAACGTGGAAGTAGCACTTGTTGACATAATTTAATAATTGTCTAACGACAAGCGTTTATAAAGGCGTAGGGAACAACAGCGCACAATGAAGGTTAAGCCGCAGAACATAATCTACGGTAATGTTATCACAAGGTATGGCCACTGGTAAGCATGGGACACATTTGCGGAAATATTCTCGAACTACCGCACAAGCAGCTGCGAGAAAGGGCGCGGACATTCTGTACCATCCGGGCGGCAGTTGTACAGCAGCCGCTCAACGAGATTCTCATCTTGACCAAGACATAATAGGATCTATTATGTCTTGTCTTGACTGATGAGGCTGGACACGGGGCACGTAAATCAAGAGAAGAATCGACGCAAGCAGGGCAGAGAGTCTGGCAGTTAGTCGACACGTGGCTTTTTCGTGCATTCAGATTTCAGACTCTTTCCGAAGTACTGAGTGTGGAAAATATCACGTCACCATTCCTCTAGATAGTTCGTTCAGAGTGTTTCTAGATCTGATTATCAAGTGGAGTAACTGCAGGATTCTTCGGAAATCGACAGAATGTTTGGCAAGGGAATTGCAGTCCCATATTGGTGTGGCGTGGATGTGACGGATGAAAATGGTCTGGTGCGTCGAGGAATGATTTGCAGTAAAGCATCCAACGGATTGTTTGTGGACTTCGGGTACCCCGGTCACAACAAGGATTTCGTGCCATTTGATCAGTGCGTCACCCATCGAGTACCTGACGATGCGGATGACCATGAAGCCGGGGACACTGTGGAAGCACTGTACCAATCTGCTCCTGATCAACCGTGGCGCTGGCACCAAACAAAGTTCCTGGCTGGATCTGAGCATTGGTTCGCGTTTGTGGCCATTAGTATCGGTGAAGCAGTGTTGGAGAAAGTCGTACCAGTGGATGCGGTGCGGAGTGTCCATGATTTGAAGCTGTCTGGATCCGATATTTTGCATCATTACTTCGAGTACAATCTGGAACTTCCCAAGTCTGGAGAGCTGGGGAAGATGACGTCCGAGCTTATAGAGAAGTTCCCGGGAGCTAGATTTCTGAAGATCTGGAATCGAGACACTCTTACAATGGGTATTAAACTCGAGGGAGATCGAGTGTTTTTCAGTATGGATAGAGAGGAATCGTTGAGGCCCGATATTATTATTGTAAGTTGCTTATTACTGTTCACAATCAGATCAGATCAGTGATGTCACTGATGTGTACGTTACTCACGTGTAAGTTTTTACGGTTTTCAGGAAAGAGTTGTTAGGCGAATGGCGAAGAGGTATCTGTCTTCCGGACCGGTTTCATCTGTCAGTGCAGCTGGCTCGAACAGCATGGATATTGGTCAGTTTGACTCACTGGACGCTCCGATCACGCCTCGACTTCCGCTGCATGTTATGGACGAAATCTTCTCCTTCCTCCGCCCAGTCCACCGCGTGGCATGTCGGAAGGTTTGTTATTTGTGGAATTCTGTCCTGACTGCAGACGCAAGCACGTACCCTGTGGAAATCGATATCACGCCGCTCGATTGGTTCAATCAAGCAGCTGAGCATCACCAGTTGGCCAGAAAGTTACACGAAGGGATAACCGCATCGACGAAGGTTCTTGTTTTGTGCGGAGGGAATGGCGACGACAAGCTATCGAGAATCCGCCCGCTTTGCACTGTTAAAACGATGCTCCAGGCGATGAATCGCCGGATTCGGTTCATTGTTCTCTCCGGAGTATGGGTGGAGGCAGACGATCTGTTGGATAGCTGGCATTCAGATGATTGGGAGTTTTACGCGCATCATACTTCGAAATGGCGGGATGTGTGTGGTACACTGATCTTGCGCAATGTAGCCGTGTGGCTGCCGTTGGCGAGGACAATTTCTGTGATGGTAAAACGGGAAGTGCTGGATATGCCGGTGGAGGTGGGAGTGGCAAATGTGCTGGAAAAATGGTGTCCGGAGGTCAGTGGGCCGGAAATGGAGGTGTTGGAGGGGAATTTGCGTTTGCTTTGGGAACATAGTGATGATAATCGCGGGTATCTATGGACGGTGAGTAGAATTTTTTGAGCTGCAGTGTACAATTGCCGAGTTTGGTCACATCTTTCGGTTACGCAGTTGCAAGACTGGAATCGGGTAGTATTATCGTTGGAGTATAATATTATCTTGTCGAGAAACGTCCGTGTGTCTCAAAACTGTAATGCCGAATAAGTTTAGCCTATACATGCAACGTCAGTTCTGATCAATTGCCCAAAGCCTGATTTGCCTAATAATTTGAGAGATACTGAGCTTAATACGCTGATGCCAGATATAGAGTAAACAATGCAATTGTTCTCTTAATTACTAGCGAGTGGCTTCGGTTGAATATACCACCATAACTGCATGCCAAGCAATTATATTCTTTATTTCGGGTAGATTTTGAACGGTACCGGTAATAAGTTATTCGGGTAGTAGACATTTTGGCCGTTACTGTAGATATATCCAGTGTCTATAAAATTTTCTTAGCAAAATCCACCACAAAACAGTACTAAGTATCTGCATGCTGTAGAAAATGATTCGGTACCTTGGTATGTGTCTGTATATACGTAAGCTGGATATATTTTCCATTTAAAGCGTTGTTCGTTATTATAAAAATGAAACATGTTCTGCACTCGGTTTGCAGGTATTGAGTCGGTATCAGCCGGGGGATAAGCGAATCCCGCCGTATGTTGTCGCCCATGTCACTCCGATTCCACCTGGCACTCTCGGCGTACCGGCCTTGACATCGCTCCGGAGGTTGACTGTGTGGGCTCTGACAGGCCACAAGGCCTACATCCGAATTACAATGTAGGTGTAATCGTTTTGGATTGGTCTGAATTGTGGATGGGTATCTTCTTGTATTATTTTTTATTATTATATTTTATTATTAGTTTTTTTTTATTATTTTACTTGTAATTTTTTCTAAACAAACCTGCTGTCTGCGGTAACTACTTGCCACTTATCAGAGATATGCAGGAAGTTGGTGTATTTTTATTTTTATGATTATTAATTATGACCATTGTTCGGCAATTCCCGAAGCAGGACCAGTCGGGAAATCGTCCGGCTTACAGTTTCTGTGCCGAATGGCAAATATTCTGTTCAGTGTGTTATATCTCCGCGATTAGTTAGTGAACAAATGAAGGTCATACTCCGATGTTTTACTGTTTCACGAGGCTAACGAAATAGAAGATGGCCTTTTTTCGATGTTAATTCATATTTTGGCTGAACTGTTCGCTATAAAATATGCGATTTTTATGTTGTTTCTTTGTCCAGTAGTATGTGTTTACAATGACCAATCCAACGCGCAGTAACGCAGAGTTTTGATTGATTCTGTCGCAATAAAAACAAGTGAACACAAATATAATCGTTAAAACATAAAAGCCGATAACAAAATACATCGACCCGACCGAGAAACTTCCTCTCCAATGCTGCGTACTACAACAGTATACTTTACTGACAAGGGAACTATATTTTAGGCCCCATATTCATGTAGACTCAGAAAGACCTTATGAACTCTGAAAAAATATTTCTGGCTGCTGTGAATCAGCTGGGCCCTTGGGGATAATTCTGTATTGCAACAGCGCCCAATGAAAGCTGTAGTTCATAGTCTACGGTAATGTTATCACAAGGTATGGCCACTGGTCAGTATGGGACACCTTTGCGGAAATATTCTCGGTACCGCACAAGCAGTGTGAGAAAGGGCGTGGACATTGTATACCATCCGAGCGGCAGTTGTGCAATAGATTAGCTTGAAGCGGCTAAACGAGATTCTTATTCATGCGGGTGGACAATGGGCACGTGAATCAACAGAAGAATCGATGCAAGTAAGGCAGTGAATCGGGCAATGAGTTGACACGTGGCTTTTTCGGGCATTCAAACTCTTTCCGAAGTACTGATTTTTATGTGGAACGTACCAGTCATCATTCCTCTCGATAGTTTTTATTCAGGAAAATTGTGATTCTTAAGCCATTCCGGGATTCTTCCGAAATCGACGGAATGTTTGCCAAGGGAATTGCAGTACCATATTGGTGTGGCGTGGACGTAGCGGACAAAAATGGTCTGGTACGCCGAGGAATGATTTGCAGCAAAGCATCCAACGGATTATTCGTGGATTTCGGGTACCCCGGCCACAACCAGGATCTCGTGCCATTTGATCAGTGCACCATTCATCGACTACCTGACGATGCGGATGACTACAGAGTCGGAGACACTGTGGAAGCGCTGTACTCCTGATCAGCCTTGGCGCTGGCACCAAGCAAAGTTCCTGGCTGGATCTGAGCATCGGTTCGCGTTTGTGGCCATTAGTATCGGTGAAGCAGTCTTGGAGAAAGTCGTACCAGTGGATGCGGTTCGGAGTGTTCATGTTGTGAAGCTGTATGGACCCGATATTTTGCTTCATTACTTCGAGTACGATCTGGAACTTCCCAAGTCTGGAGAGCTGGGAAAGATGACGTCCGATCTTATGGAAAAGTTCCCGGGAGCTGGATTTCTGAAGATCTGGAATCGGGATACTCACACAATGGGCATCAAACTCGAGGGTGGGCGAATGTTTTTCAGTTGGGACAGCGGGGAATTGTTGAGACCCGGTATTATTTTTGTAAGTTGCTTATTAGAAGTTACAATCATATCAATGATTTTTCGTAGTTCACGTACAAGTTTTTACGGTTTTTTCAGAAAAGAGTTGTTAGGCGAATGGCGAAAAGGTATCTGTCTGCTGAACCGGTTTCATCTGTCAGTGCAGCTGACTCGAGCAACATGGATATTGATCAGTTTGACTCAGTGGACGCTCCGATCACGCCTCGGCTTCCGCTGCATGTTATGAACGAAATCTTCTCCTTCCTCCGCCCAGTCCACCGGGTGGCATGTCGGAAGGTTTGCCATTTGTGGAATTCTGTATTGCTTGCAAGCGCCAGCACGTACCCTGTGGAAATCGATATCACGCCGCTCGATTGGTTCAATCAAGCAGCTGAGCATCACCAGTTGGCCAGAAAGTTACACGAAGGGATAACCGCATCGACGAAGGTTCTTGTTTTGTACGGAGGGAATGGCCTGGACGAGTTATCGAGAATTCGCCCTCTTTGCACGGTTAAAACGATGCTCCAAGCGATGAATTGCCGGATTCGGTACATCGTTCTCTCCGGAGTATGGGTGGAGGCAGACGATTTGTTGGATAGTTGGTATTCGGATGAATGGGAGTACTTCGCGCATACTACTTCGAAATGGCGGGATGTTTGTGGTACATTGATCTTGCATAATGTAGCCGTGTGGCTGCCGTTCGCAAAGTCAATTTCTGTGATGGTGAAACAGGAAATGCTGGATATGCCGATGGAAGTTGGAGTGGAAAAGGTGCTGGAAAAATGGTGTCCGGAGTTAAGCGGGCTGGAAATAGAGGTATTGGAGGGGAAGCTTCGTTTGCTTTGGGAAGACAATGATGATAATCGCGGGTATCTATGGACGGTGAGTACTGAGTAGATTTTTTGTAGCGAATGTGTTCACATCGTACGGTTTGGCAGTTGTAAGACTGGACTCGGGTAGTAAATTTACTATCGTACGAATATAATTTTGTTCCTATCGAGAAACATCCGGATGTCTAAACTGTAATGCCGAGTATTAACAAGTCATGCTAGCTAGAGTACAACTTCAGTTCACCCAAAGCCTCCTTTGTCTAATAAGTTGAGAGAAATCAAGCTTAATACCCTGTGTTGAATATACTACATAATATTATACCGTAGCCACCATACAGTTATATTATTTGACATTTGTTTCGGGAAGACTTTAACGGTGCTAGATTATTCGCGTAATACATAAGTAACTGCAGATAGGCATCCAGTGTTTGTATGCTTAATTTCGCTATTGGCGAACGCCTTATCTACCAAGACTTATCTGTAAACTGGATAATTACATTGCTCATTATAAAAGTTTCAACATGTTCTGCACTTTCGTTTGCAGCTTTTGAGTCGGTATCAGCCGGCAGATGAGCGATTTCCTCCGTATGTGTTTGCCCATATCACTGCAATTCCAACTGGCACTCTGGGCATACCGCCCTTGGGATCGCTCCGGAAGTTGACGGTGCGGGCTTTGACTGGCTACAAGGACTACATCCGAATCCCAATGCCGATATAAATCCGATTTTTGACCGGTCTGAATCGTGGATCGATATTCTGTTATTTTTCTTAATAACTAACAATCCTACTGTCTGCGACAACTACTTGACCTTTATCAGCAAATTAGTAAGCTGGTTTTTTTTATGATTATATTGTATATTATTTAGAATTTCCCGCAGTCGGGAAATCTTTCGTTTGACAGTTTCTGCACCGGATGGCAAATACTTTTTCCTTATTGCGTTATATCGCCGCGATTCGCTAATATACGAATTAATTACTCCAATGTATTGCACTATGGTAGTACTATTTTACGGCACTAACGAAATAAGAGATCTAGATAGCCTTTTTTGCGATCATTAATGCTTTGGCTTACTTGTTCGCTACGAATCTGCGATCTTTAATATTATGCTATCTAGTATCTTTGTCCAGTAACGTGTTTACAAAGACAGACTGAACGCGCAGTACACGGAAAGTTTTGATTGATCCTGTCGCAGTAACAAAACTGAACACAAACAGAATCGTTAAAATATAGAAGCCGATATCGAAGTTTATAGTCCGGACCGACTGTTCCTGGGCCATACTTCATAAACACTATGTGAAAACCACATAGCACAGGTGAAATAACACACGAAGATTACTATCTCTAGTATAATTATATGATCTGTAATTTTATAATCCACCGTAATGTTTTCGCCACGAATGCGAGTGACCATACTTACTAAGTAAGTAAGTAAGTATGGTGCACTCTCACTGCGGACCGCACAACTTCACAAGCAGTAAACTTTACGAGAAAGGGCGTGGACCGCCCGGGCGGCGGTTCCTGTAATCTTAGTTGTCGACCTGGGCAGTGGGCAGTGGGCACGTATTATAAGAGAAAATTCAAAAATCGCTCCAAGCCAGGTGCTGAGTCGGGCAACTTGCCGCAAAATCCCGATGAACAGCTGACTTTTCGTGCATTCAAACTTCCCGAAGCACTAAATTTTTTTGCTGCGAAGAGAGAAATTGGAACATCCTACTTCCTTGATTCTGATCGTTCCTCTCGATAGTTCATTGTTAATGGTAATTCGGATTATTAACTGAAGTCCTCGAAAATCGACGGAATGTTTTCCAAGGTAATCGCAGTCCCATATTGGTGTGGCGTGGACGTGACGGACGAAAGTGGTCTGGTACGCCGCGGAATGATCTGCCATAAAGCTCCCGGTGGATTGTTTGTGAACTTCGGATACTCCGGCCACAAGAACGAGTTCGTGCCATTTGATCAGTGTGCCAGTCATCGAGTAACTGGCTATGCGCACTACAGAATCGGAGACACTGTGGAAGCGCTGTACCGATCTGCATCTGATCAACCGTGGCGCTGGTACCCAGCGAAAATCTTGGCCGGCTCTTGGGAACGGTTCGCGTTTGTTGCATTGAATATTGGTGAAACAGTGGTGGAGAAAGTGGTACCAGTGGATGCGGTGCGGCGTGTTCATGTGTTGAAGCTGTCTGGATCTGATATTTTGCGCTATTACTTCGAGCACGTTCTTGAACTTCCTAAGTCTGGGAACCTGGGGAAGCTGACGTCCGCGCTTATCAAAGAGTTTGGGCAAGCTGGATTTCTGAAGATCTGGAATCGGGCAAGTTACACAATGGCCATGAAACTCGAGGGAGGCCGATTGTTCTATAGCAGCGACATGGAGGAATCGCTGATCATTATCGAGCCCGAGGTTCTTGTAAGTTGCTTGCCTATGACTGTTTGACACTGGATGAGCTGTCACGGAAGGTTATAGTCGTGCTTTTTTCTGACTTCTGGCAGCGTCTGTGGTCTGCTTGGTTGATGTCATCCGAATTTTTGAGAGCTCTTTTTTCGATACTGTCAGATATTTTCAACGCACATTGCAGTTCTTACGTGAATTTTGCATGTATTGGCTCATGTATAACTTTTTACGGTTTTCAGAAGAGGATTCTTACCCGTATGGCGAAATCTCTGCCTTCTGTTGCGGTTTCATCTGTCAGTCGTCCTGGCGGTGCAGTTTATCCGGATAGTATGGACATTCATCAATGTCACGTCGCGATGAACACTTGGACCACAGCGCAGCTTCCTTTGAATATTGTGGATGAACTCTTCTCCTTCCTCAGCCCAGTCCATCGAGTGGCATGTCGGAAAGTGTGCCACTTGTGGAACTCCTTACTGACAGCAAGCGCCAGTACATACCCAGTGGAGCTCGATATCACACATCTCGGGCATCTCCATCGGACACTCGAGTATGAGTGGCTGGCCAGGAGGTTGCACGAATCGGTAACGAAATCGACCAGGGTTCTCATTTTGTCCGGACCTAGTGTGCAGCACTCCCTGAAGATTCAGCATCTTCTCACGGTTAAAACGCTGCTAAAAGCGATGAATATCAGTGTTCGGTTCATTGTTCTGTCCGGAATATGGGTGCAGGCATGTGATCTGTTGGATAGCTGGTATTCGACTGATTGGGACATCCCGTCCGATATCGCGTACTGTCCCAGATGGCGGGAAGTGTGTGGAACATTGATCTTGAATAATGTAGCCGTGGGGCTGCCGTCCGCGGAGACAGTGTCCGTGATGGTAAAAAAGGAAGTACTGAATATGCCGGTGGAGGTTGGAGTGGAAAATGTGCTGGAACGATGGTGTCCAGAGGTTAGCGGGACGGAAATGGAGGTTTTGGAGGGGAAGCTTCGTGCGGTGTGGGGACGTAATGAGTATTATCGCGAGGATCTGTGGACGGTGCGTAGAATTTTTGAGCTTGGTGCATTTACCAAACTTTGTCACATCGTAAGGTTTCGCAGTTGCGAGGGTAGGCTCATGTTTTCGTCTGTATCTACAATATCTACAATACTCGATCGAGAAACATCCGTGTTCCTAACAATAAACTGTAATGCCGAATATTAGCTAGTCAAAACCAGTACAAGGTTAGTTCTACGGTACCCTGGGCCTAATAATTTTAGAGATACTGAGCTTAACATGCTGTGTTGAGTTTACTACCGTACCCGCCGAAAAGTTGCAGGTAGGCATACCGTCTACGTAAAGTTGACATATTATTGTCCAGTTGGCATATTTTTCACTACAATTAACATGTTCTGCTCTCCGTTTTTGCAGCTATTGAGTCAGTATCAGCCTGCGGATAAGCGATTTGGTCCGCACGTAGACGAGCATATCACTCCGATTCCAGCTGGCACGCTGGGCGCACCGGCCTTGCGATCGCTCCGGAGGTTGACGGTGTGGGCAATGACACGTTACAACCGGATCCCAAAGGATAACTTTGTTGGACCGGTCTGAAGTTTGGATCGAAATCGGATGTCTACCTGGTTCCTATTGTTAACAGTTAAGCAATAACGTGGTTTTTTTATTCTTCATACTACAAGTACGTGGTGAAGTATTATTGTAAGAGGTGTTATTACATTATTCTTCGGTACTGATTGAGCTTTCACAAATTTTCAACAGCGTCGGCGAATCTTTTCTTATCGGACGGACTTTGACCATTTCTTTTTACGTCTATTGTGTAACATTTGCTCAATGCGGTATGAATGATAATTTCAGTTACTGTACTGTTTCACGGGGACTAACACCATAAAGGACGGCATTCGTTTTCTTTTCGATAATAAAATTGATTTGACTTGTTGGCTTGATTTCTACACTAAAATTCTGCAATCTTTTGTGCTAATATCTTGTCCAATAATATGTGCTTACAACGAGTGAAAGACCAGTCCGACGCGCAAACAAATGGATAGTTTTTGATTGATCGTGTCGCAGTGGACAACTTAAAACAGACAATCGTTAAAATGTATAAAAGCCGATAACAAAATTCATAGACCCGGAGAAATTCCTTCCACCATACCTTCAGTACTATGTACAAACCACATACAACCCGCCCAAAAGGTAAAATATCACACGAAAAATAAGATTACTAATCCCCGTAGTAATACTTTTTGAGATATATTTTCACAACGACCAGTATAATCGTTCTACGCCAACGAGAACAAACTGCAACGAATATCGTAGAGAAAATACGGCTTCTTATTTTCATTCTGTCCGGCGAATGGGAGTGGCTAAGGCTGACGGCGTGCAGGATGAAGACATATTGACTAAATATAATCTGGAGAAATATGCTTCTCATTGGAACGAACTCTCAATCGGTGAAGTTTCACGCGCCAAACGCATCCTCCGACGCGTACACCATGTACAGGAAACCGTCGTCGTCCTTCTCCTTGTCGTAGATGTCGGCGATGCAGGTGGAGCTGCTGACCAGGGTCTGTGAGTTGACCATCAGGTAGAAGGTCTGGTTGGGATGCAGCGACAGACGGCGTCTGCGGAAAACACAATTACAACGCTACACAATAAAAAGACCCTATGCTTGCTGTATAATGTACTATAATTGCAAGTATGTGAATATCTAAATATGCACAAATACTACGAGAATTAATAAAGATCATGTACGATACATTATCATAACCTTTCTTTTTGTAACCATAGAATTATCAACGCTATAATTATTACATCTACTACTATAGATTTTCCGTTTTCCTGTCCTTTATTTTTGTGTTTTTAGTTGCTCTTTACTTTTTCCGGGAAGTAAATAAGGAATATCCATTAGGGAAATTTTAGGCAATGTCGTGATATCACTTATGGGTTACTGTGGTGAACAACTAACAGTACGCTTCTAAAAAAAGAAACTATATGTAAATAAATCTGATCTGTTTTATGCTATGTACGGTTACCTTAGACCTTTGTGTTTAATCTCGAAAATTACTTTCGAACGAAAAACTCCACGTTTTCGCTATTTTTCCGCACTGAAACGTTACCGTACGAATTTTACCAATTTCAATCGTTTTGTTCCGTATCTAACCATGCGTTTTCAACAACGTTCAAAAAAGCTCCATGCTGACAGCAAAAACGCTACTACGCTGCACATCATGCTGACTCAATACCGTCATAACAATTTCGAACAATGAACAGGTTTCGATAAAATCCAAAAGAGAAAATTTTCGGTCATATATCGAAAGAGAAAGAAAACCTCGTGCTGCCATGGTCAACATATATAACCGTCGTTGGATGAACACATAACCGGTTTGTTTGCGCAGCCTGGCGTAAAATGTAATCGGAGCTTCGCAGCGAACATGATTATTATTGTTAATGTCGCTGCCCAATGGAAAAATGGGCTCATCATGTGAGATCACTAACCCGTGCTAATTAAATTCAAAAATGCAGCATCAGCGCTTTTATGGGGAAAACCTGGATCATATCCAATAGGAGCTTTCAAACATACCCAAGTGCACTTGAAAAGCATCTCCGTTGAAAAGCAACTTTGCTATCAAAACAAAGATACTACTACGAAGAATCAGCTAGCTTACTAATCTGTACAATAAGAAAATAAAAAACAAGGCAGATAAATGTTTGTCAGAATATTGAGAAGAATCACATGTTTTTACCAATATACAAACATATTCCATTCCTGGTTATAAAGCATAAGGCTCTAAATAACTACTTTAATCAGCGGGGGGAAATATCAGCGAATCAGCAGTAAATCTTATAATCTGCGAACCACGAGCTATTAGCAAAAAGTATGCGATCATAGCTGAATAATAGCCTGAATATTACCGGTATTACCGATGACGTCAGAATCGTGCAAGTAATTAAAAGCCGCAAGATTTTGGGAAAACGGATTATTGCAAATATTCTGCAGTTCTTGAATAAAATATTAAAAAGTCGGGCAATTACAGTTGTTATCACGTCATGTCTTTCTGCACCCAGCAATAACAATAACATACAGCTGTATGTTAACGCTATCAAAGCATAAACAAACGATAACAGGCTAATATACAAAAAAGAATCTACAAAATTCAATCGCGCGTAGAAATGACCATTTCTTGATGACCAACTAATGGTGTAAAGCAAAATAATACAAACTTTCTGCAGCAAAACAAACGACAACTACAGGTAGGAAAATTCGAACAAAAAATCTCCTTACATAAATAAACCTCATTACACGCCAAAAAACCAAACAACAGCCCACAAATTACACAACATCTGTTCACTCACCTGATAATCCGTGACAGCTCGGAGACGGTGATATAATCCGGAACCAAGAATTTGGCTTTATCCAGCAGCGGGAGATTCTTCTCGTTGTCGAAGCGTTCAATCACAATGGGAATCTTATCCGGATGATGGCGACGAATCTGCTCGACATCATTGACGCGATCCAGGAAGCTGCGACGCTCCTTGAAACCCTTCACCTTCATGGCCATCTTTTTTCCCAGTCAGAACGTGGAAAAAATAGAATCTCCAGCCCCCAAAAAAGGTCAGAATATTCCACAGAAATTATCCTGACAGCCCGTTTCTTTGTATCTCTGGCTTGCGTTGGTGGAAAATCAATAAAATGTCAATAAACTGGTTCCTCTCCCTCCGCTTCCCAATATACCCCAGATATCGATTACTCGACCTTCTTTTCTGCGGGACACACAAGCACAGGCAAATAATACACGATTCGATTAATTTACAAAATGCTTGGAAATTACAACGTATTATCTGGTGTATTAGGAAAAACTCTGGTCAAAAGTCACATGGAAATTGCAGGGTTTGTGTAGTAGCAAAATAAACTCAAGTGACGGTTGTGTAATTTTAGAAACGAAAACAGTTCAAACTAAACTTGGAAGTAGAACAGATGGCTGGCTTTGCAGTTCATACAAAGGATAAAGTGCAACGAAATTTATGCTTGGAATATGAATCAGCTGATGATCACATGCACCCGCCAGTTAAGACCTGCTCTGATAATTTCCATAGCATGCCAACCCAATCGGAGCTGTCGGGGAGGAGGCATCGGGCCTAACGCGAATCAAAATTGGAAAGGCGTGGCTGTATACAAATCTATGAAATACTTCTGTTACACACGAATTACGTAATCGAGATTCACGGAAGTAACGTGATATGAATTTCCAAAAATTCACCTATGAAAACTATTCTACAGAAAGTGATCGCGTGATTTTAGCGTACGCCACACGAAATAACTGGAACAATTCATAGATAACACTCATTATAACAGTAACACTGACGTGACAAGTAAGTTGAAGTAACGAAATACTGCAGCATGCAATTTTAAAATTGGTGGGATTTAATAAACATCATCATAAATTCATAATTCATTCTACGTCGGCAGAACCACGAACAGCAGAATTTATGCATTATAGTGTCGCTTAGGCAGGCAGTTCAAAATTAAAAATATTTTCAAACGCAAATAAAAAATTAGAATATTATAATTCTGTGCGCAAACCGAGAACAGTTAGCTAGATAACTGTAAATGGCTGTAATTGTTGTTTTATTAAGTCGTATTTGGATACTACAGCAGTTCTAACGATTCGACAGGAATCGCATACTCACTGGCAAAGAAACGCTTAAACTTTCCAGCTAAACAAAAAAATTCACATTTAAAAAATAAGCACTCAAAAAACCACACCGGGATATGAAAAAAACCGGTTTCAATAGTATACAAATATTCAACGCATACAGATCAGCCCAAAATACATAACCCATAAAATGCATGTACAAAGTTAGCTGCCACGCTTCACAGAGGTCAAGGAAAGGCTTTGGACCAGGGAGATTAACCAACCGGGACGGGATACAGGAACTGGCACTGTAGGAACTTATTAGGAATTTGACGGTGCGGTCGTGATGATCCGGGGTTTGCGGAACTTGTGCGGCGCACTTTTCATGAATTGGTGCAGGGATGGTCGGGCGAAGAGCCCGGGCGCGTAGTCCACCACATCCCCACTCCGGCACTCCTCCTGGAGACGGATGTCTTCGCAGTAGCACAGGAAGATGGTATCAATCACCATCTACAACAGTCAAGACACAGTTTTAAATAAAAAAATCCCACAACCAACTTTATGACATAATCAGATTTCCCAGCTACTAGGTATGTTGTGTGCATAATATCGCCAAACTTACATTTAATGGCTTGGAAATTTATATTATGCAAGATTCATAACGGGCCCGTTCACAAAGAAGATTACGCATTACATTAAATTTTTTATTTTTAAACAAGATATGTTTTTGTTTTTTAAAAGTAGTTGTATGTGTTTTTATCGTGTATTTTCTACATATACAGTGGAGTTTCCGTTGCACATACATGGTACTTTTATACCCGCCGTTAGAAAAAACTGCATAAACTGGAGTGTGTACACATTTTGGAAGATTCTACCGCCCGCTTACACTACTTTGAAAGTACAAACCGCTGAAAAAAATATCAATACCCTGTACAAGCAATACTCTTTGGAAATTCTATGGTACTATAATATTTGGTCAGCATGTTCACGAAATAATGATGAGCAATGAAGAACTGTACTGCCACTGCTCTACGATCACACTTAACACTACCGCTGCAGTTCTCACCTCGTAGAGCGATAGGACAGAATGTGCAATGAAATATCCAAAAATACAGCACAACAACAGCGGTATGGCGTATAAGTGCAGTTGCGGATCGTATTTCATGCAAACAATCCCCAAAATAGCGATGATGGATGTGATGGCACATTTCCCTGAAACAGAACCTTCTGTCAAGCACAGTCTCGTGTTTTGTTTGTACAAGATTGATTCCTTACCTAGGAACAAAATGAAATCACCCGCACAGTTCACTCCCATCATAGGCAGGGCGTTATCGTGTAGTAATGAACGGGCCTCTGCGCCAGCCGGGAGAAAATTCACCGTTCCTTGAACAGCTGGAAAATAACCCAAAAACCTTACGTTTTTTCTGTAAATCACGTATTTCTTACAGCAAAACAAATTCTGTGGCGGAAAAAAACCGACCGGCGGCTACAAATTCAAAATATTTTAGCTGATCGCTAATAATGCCACATTCGTGAGGCTACATAAAACCACTGTACTACGATTATACACACTCAGCGTAAACTGTTCCACGGGAGCAAATGATCGTCATTTATCGGCAATTCAATTTTCAAGCGAACATCCTCGATTACAAATGCATGCAACTTACCAATAATGGCGTAGGCGTTGTGATTAATATTTCCAAGGAACCGATCATACATCCACCAGCATCCCCCACAGCAGCGGTATGTGCAGCTTGTGCAGGTTCCTGGTCTTCGGTTCAAACTGCAAGACAAATAAACAACCGTAACACAGAGAATTTCGGGTTAGATTCGTCTCGCTGCCTGCATAACAATATGTACTCAAATTTGATCAGTAAGTGATCAATATGCTACTGGTAGTTAACAAACTGCATTATAGTCTTAATTATGTATACTTCTGCAAATTAGAAACATGTTTTTTTCCGAACGAAATGAAATTGTCCGTTCCACAATAACGGAACAAACCCAGATGTCTTAGTAAAAGCGGTAAAACATGTCAAGCTAATTCGGTTAATTTACATTATTTGGGTAGAAACAAAATTTCAAGGGAAATAATTTTCATGTGCAGTAAGTGCGAATTCTCTTACATGGAAAAATTGTAGTGCAATGGCAACACTGAGTTCCAAATAACTGCTCGAGTCGAAAATGCAATCTCACAAAAAAGTATATGTGCATCTGTATATTACTGTTAATACTAAGTTGCAAAAATTTTTTTGGATGGTGCGCAAGAAACTTCAGAATAACAGGCAAAAAAACAGTTCAACAACAGTAACTTTTCTTATCATGGTATTGATGCATGACTTACAAACGTCGCCAATACGAAATGATCAGTCGCGGAATTTTGAAAATGGTTATCAGGAACGATCCAAACGCAACGGAGCCCAAATGATGCCAGATCAGTTGGCTGATTGAAGATACAACCGGACTTGTGCACTGCTTCTTATCCCTGCAACGAAACGAATCAAAAACCATGAAACCACGAAACGAGCAAATAACTGAAAAAAGTTTCCAAAAATGGATTTTTTAATCATTAGCTAACGGAATATATTGAATTTGAATAAGAATTATTAAACGCCATCGACGAAACGAGAATACTCCGGAACATCAAAAAATGTTCTAAAAAACGGCAAATTGTGGAAAAGTTAAACCTGTTTCTACGTATCTATATTTACCTTTCAAAATACCACTTGGAAATGGCGCCGGCCACCACCAGCTGCTGACAGGCCAGAATGAATTCACTAATCCAAACTAAGGCCAGAGCGTAGAATATCCACATAAACCGCATCGGCGTTTGGTTGTCATACTCGATCACCGTGAAGGATGTGTCGGGAATGGCCACCTTGGCCGAGAAAAAATCAAATGTAATCTGTTTGCGTTGGAACCGGGGAATCTCTATAAAGCACAAGAAAGAGGACATTTACCGTAAGTAGCACGTAATTATCAATTTATCATGTTCAAACAAAAATATGAAAAAAACCACATACTTAACACAAACCAACGTATAAAATTTACTTTTAAAAAAATAAAAATAAATTATTTTAGGAAGTCAAAATCAAGTCGAAAACCTTAAGACGTACAAAAAACATAACAAAGTGACAGCGCAAATAAAAATGCTGTAAAATCTTACCGGACGTAGCCAGACACAGCATCACACCGCACCATGCGATGAAAAACACGGCCAATATGAGAAACGTCCAAACTGGCTGTAGTAATAAGGATGGAATACCACGGATACAAACGGTTGCCTCCTCAAACATTCGCGTCACATAGCTGATCTTCGGTCGGTTAAAAATCAGCATGAGGATCAAAATAACCTGAAATATAACTTTTTAATATAACGATCACGGCTGTAATAAACAAACAACCAAGGCCAATGTAAAACTTCTCATACCGTAAATACGGTTGCAACTATCGCGAAAGTCAAAAGCAGAATCTCGTTCTTCGTTTCTTCCTCCAGTATATCGTACTCTTTGTAGAATAATCGCGCATCCAAAGATTGCTTCAAACTGGCCCAGGCCCACCATAATAAAGCGATCCCAACTGGAAATATTCCATCATTTAAATCGATCCATACGCAAAACAAAAAACTAACAAAATTAACTTACACCATGCTGTTTTTATTTTTACTTCTATTCTTATTTTTTTATATTTAATCGTGATGATAATTTCTATTTAATAATTTCTGTTTAGTAATTCAATTTGTATTTAAATAACTTATATTTAATTTCACATTTAACGCTATTGAAACTTGAAACGAACAGCTGATTTTTACAGCATTAATTCCCTTTGTTTGTGATGTTTTCAACCACTTACCGGTGCTTCCAAGGAGCACTAAAGCGACAATAACGTGAATAATCGCCGCCGTCCAGAAATACAACACCAGAAGCAACAAGCCTGATAACCCTACAACACACAACCGTATAGCGAGCAGCGAGTAAAAACCATTAAATAATGAACAATTTTCATTGTTAGCACCTTCATTGATTGAAAAATATCTTCTTTGTTACCAAACAAAAAACCTCGAAATTCTGCTGATTTTCTACACTTATCCCAATATTTACTTTAATAAAAGCTGCCGAATACTGGCGCATACGGTATGCCGGTGTGAAAAGAGGTTAGACAAATAGACGGAACAAAAAATCAACCAATGTGATTATTTACCCAAGGCAGCGAAGGATAAGCCGATGACTTCCCGGTGACTAGCGTACAAATCAGCCAAAATTTGCGAGAAGAAGTCAAAACTGTTGAGGTAGGCGTAGAAGTCGTATACCATCCTCGCATCGGTACTGGATAGCTTTTCTTTATCAGGAACACATCGCCGTAAAACTGGTAAACTGCAAGAAAATAACATAAGACTTTCTGATTAAACATGCAGCTACAAATCTCCATTTTCGTACATTACTGTAATTCTATATTGCGAAAGCCTGTACACTACGTAGTAATTCATAAAATATTCGAAAAGTTTTTCTTAATTTTCTTTACAATTACTGTAATTCTATATTGCGAGTACTGGTACACTACGTAGTCCCTTCATAAAATATTCGACAATAATATTATTAAAAAGTGCTAATCATTGTATCGTGAACTGTGCTTGAAGGATTTTAAAACACATTAACGTACTTTAAAACCGTCAAAAGCAACTCGTACAATATTAGACGAGTGAAAATCGGAAAACTCAACGAGTAAAACTTAAATGGCACGGCTGAAATCAGCTACCGCAATGAAATGTTCAAACGACGACAAGCAGACAAACTTGAACTGTATTCTTATGTGCAGTGGAAAAACGGACTTAAAAACAAAGAAATTTTAGGAAATTTCCACAAAAAAATCATTTCTGCGCGAAAAGTATTTTTCGCAAAATTACGCTTTTTCAATGTGCTAGATAACAAAATGGCATTTCAGGATTCTGAATAATCTTTTTTTACTGCAGTATAGCCGATGGCTCAGCACTACTTGATACTTTTTTGAACGATAATTTTTCAGGAATTTTAAAACTGTCATTTAATTTCATACCTCGGCTGAACCGGCAATTTCGGGCAGTTCCCATATCCCTCGCGCCACTGTGCAATCTTCACTAAACATCCACCATCCCCATAATCCGTCAGAATTTCCACGGCCGTCGCGTCACGCCGTAACGCAGCACACTCCTCGCTGTTGATGGTGACGGAGTCGCTTTTCCCGTACTCGGCTACGGGGAGATCGTACCGGCACAACGCCACACCGCGATTACGTGCATAGTTCTCCACGTCTTTCAGTGTAGCCAGGGATCGATCAGGGCAATGACTGACGCACATTTTCAGCGAGTCCCGTGGATTGCTGATATCGAACGAGAAGACGTACCTGGCAAGAAGTCGTAAAAATTATCGTCCTGATTAGCGAGAAAAGGTTAATGATGTTACAAATCGATGCAAAAACAATGTCAACCATTTTTCTTTATCAAAAACGAGCAAACAATTAATTTACAATTTTGCTCATTTTATTTACAATTTTGCTAATTTTTAAAATTAAAGGAAAATCCAATCTTTTTTACGCGACTCAATATTTGATTCAATAATTTTCAAAAAAATCCCCCTTCCATTTACACACAACTAATGGATAACTCTTACAGCGCAGTAATCATTTTTGCTGCAAATATTAAATTATGATGGTCGTCTTATAACTGTCAATGAACGACATTTTCAATATTTTTAGAAAAAAAAACTGGTTTTCCCATGTTTACGTTTCCGATTTTTATCAGATAATGATCATAATCGAGATGTAAAATCTAGCCAAACGTGACAAGGGAGAAGGTAAAATAAGTCAATAAAATCCGAAAAAAGTTCGAAATACTTACGGTCTATCTCGCAAATCCAATCCAGTTAAAGTCCGATTATCAATGCGTTCATTGAAAATGCCACAAACATTGCCAAAGGAATCATGTCCATAGAGTAAGCGGAACGGCGATCCGAATACCGCAGCGAGAATACCTCCAACAATCTAAAGAAAAAGAAAACAGACAACTGAAAGTTTCTGGCAATAGTTTCGAGGATCTTTCGCCTAATCTGAATCAGATTAATATTTTGACTTGTATGTTGCTTGTTCGGATCTCAAAAGTCAAAAAATGAAAATATTCTGCGGTTTGGGGGAGAGTGATTTGTGGACAATTTTCACAAATATAACTGATCAAAAAAGTCATAATATTTAAAGGATCAAATCGCCTTAGACTTGCCAGAAAAACAACAAAGATGGCAAAGATAAACAAGCAGGGAAGATCCGTACACCGTCGTGGTCGGCTCTTGAGATCGTGATAGCACACAGGTCCGTCAAATTCCTCTTCCGAGGATCCAGCCAGCATGCTGACCATTTTTGGTATATTGGTTTAAGAAACTTAGTACACGCCACATTTATTAATGCAGCGATGATGGAGGAGAGTCACAAGTCAGTTATCAGTCAAAACCACAACAGTGGCAACACTCTACGAATCTGATTTACGATCTCGTGAAAAACTCAACTGACTTCAGTGTTCACCGACGATGATATCACTAAAATGGGTGACTTCACTGACATGCGTACAACCGCACGCATACGCAGCCTTGCCAAGTCGGTCCAACCCATTATTATGTTTCCGGCCGAGTTTTTTTATTACGCATTTGTTGTACCAAACCGTTTGCCCTGCAAACATAACATTTTTCCGTAGCACATGTCCTTGCTGTTTTCAAAGAGTACGATAACGTCTTCTCAACTGAATATGTACCTACACTAACAAGAGATGCTTGGCAGGATATGCAAACCTTTGATAACAATTTACCACAAAACAATACGGCGAACAATTAATTCGCAAACTACAGATTTAACTGATTCTCGAAAATATTTAATTTTGAGACGCAACTATCACCAGTAGTGACTCGTCGGCAGCACAATATCAAACAATTCCGCATATTGTATTTTAGCAGTGATTTGTTCATAGCATTTTTATCCAGGTCAGTTTAAGTCTGTACAAAACATCCTTTTATCCCTTTTTCTGTTGGTGCCCAATGGGGCTGATAAGAAATCGCACGTGGCCAAAAAATTTCTATTCAGCAACACTGTTTATCTTTCGCAATACAAAAAAAGAATGCAATCTGTAATGTGAACGATCTGTAATCCAGTGGTAATATTCTTATTTAATCTGGTTTGACTTTATTTTCGCGCCACAGAAACTACCGTACATCCTTTATTAAAATTTCAATGACCTATTCAAGTGTTATCGCATGAGTAATATGACTCGTAACCGAGAACACTACGAATCCAGCAAAGTTTCGCAGCCTATGCGCACAAAGAAAAAACAGAGGACACGGGCGAAAATAAACGGACCTAGCCAAATAAACGGGTCGACAAAATAAAAGGACCTAGCAAAAAGACGCACACACATCAAAGAAAAAAAGAGAGTCGCCAATCAACACTGTCCCGATTTCCTCCCTGTTCCACTCGCGCAACGATCCACTACGAGAATGTGAATAAAAAAGAAGCAGCCGAGACCTCTTTACGCCATCGACTCCTGCCCACTATTGGCCTCGGCTTCCCTACCCGTCTGCATATCCAACAGATCCGTCGCCAGGCCGAATCCCTCCTCTGAGTCCTTCATATCATTCCATCCGGGTGTTTTGATCACTGTCCGTAGATTGGCCGCAATAAACTGCTTGGACTCCCGTTTCAGATCCTCAGCATTGTAGCTGGCCGCCAGGAGGAACAGGGCACATGCATTATCCGCCGACATGCGCTCAATCAGCTGATACTCACACGACCGTTTCAGATTGTCAATTTGGTACTTGTCGGCGGCCACCAGCAGATCCTGGACACTCTGCACCTCCCCGGGGCCGGCGGCGGTGGTGACCTTATCCGTGTACATAAACTCCAGTAGCAGCTGGATAACATCACCATCATCCGGCAGATCCACCGTGGCCTTGTTGTTCTCCTTGGTCGGGTGGTTGAACATGGCCTCGAAGTACTTGGAGCGCTGACTGATGATGAGTTTGTGTGCACGATGCTCCTTGTTATCCTTACTACGTATCACAACATCCGACCCCCGGCCGCTCTTTAGCAGCTCCCCAAAATCAATGCCCAGGGTGGCGCGGGGAATCTCTATACGATTGACCGAATTCTCCACCTCCACCAGAATCTCCAGGTACCAGAGGATGCGGATCGAGTCATTCTGGAGGAATTTCTTCTCATCATCAAACAGATCCCCGTGGGAGATGAACTCGGGCCAGCCCCAACTGAAGTTATCGCGGGTGAAGCAGTCCACCTTGCCCATCTTGGCTGAGCGCTCCATCGTCTTCAGGGCATCGTGGATGTCGTCTTCAAAGGACAGGATCTTGCCACGGTGCTTGGCCTGCACGTGGCCTTGATTCGGCTGGTACACGCACAGGTAGGCGGAGACAAAGTTGCGCTCGGGGACGTCGCGGTTGAAGCCCAGGGGATGCACGCGCAAATACCTAATCAACAACATCCGATTGTTAGAATAATAATCAGTCACCTTTCTTTGTATGATGAGATTATCAGACAGAGTTTGTTTCCTTTTCAGCATGTTTTTCCCTTATAAATACACCATTGTTCGGCTGTTAATATCTGTCCCGCTAATAACGCTGTTAACATTGCTGCCTAGCGTGACAGTAAAATTCCTTCATACAGTCGGAAAAGGATAAAAATAAGCAGCGCAATATTACAAACATCCTGATGTCGATTTACGCAACGTTTTGCAAACATCTTCCACCCCGCAAAACAGGATTAATTTGTCTGTAAACAAGGTCATCCCAGAATATTTTTCTCATCTTAAAATTCAGCAGCCTGAAACCGGAACCAACCCCACGTAATCCGCAAGAACCAATCCGCTGACTCGAATAATATTTGCTACCAATAAATCTTCAACCGTGTAATTACGAGATCTCGTGCCTGACGACCAACGACGTTAAATACTAATCTTAAATTTAAGAAATACAAACTATTGTTCCGCTAGAAATGTACTTGTACCATACTTTTGCCAAAATAAGTACTCCCTAGCTTTGAAAAAACGAATGCCAAAAACATTTTAACTGATTTTTTTCACGTATTGATTGCTTGTTAGGTTTTTTTACCACGCTATCTTCATAACCTCTAAGATTTTCATAAACGAGCAACTTCGCAGTAAAAACCCGGAAGTAGTGAAAACTCATTAAACAATCATAAACCTGATGGACACAATACATACAAAAAGTAAACGAAGAGATTGCACAACGAGCTAACGCTAAGCTAGAGTGGAACGGCTAAATTCCCGGAAATTAAGAATGCAGGCACACCCATTTCTAGGAAACACAGAATATTACTGAATACTCCAAGATGCGCGACATGTGATTTTGTTTGTTTCTAATCCTCTGATCGTCAATTTGCAAAAGCTAGCTCGACACACCTAAAAGTCCTATCCAAAAGCCTTACAATCGAGATGCAGATACACATCAACTCAAATCTAATGAC